>MNCI01028260.1:160902-196131 GCA_015680685.1 Gnetum montanum | reverse complement strand
CTAGATTTGGAGGCTAGGGATGTAACTGAGGATCCTCTCATCGAGAAGCCTGTGACCATGTCCAAGGGGGAAGTGAAAATGTTAAAGCTTAGCTCCCTCCTAGACACACAGATACACGAAAATGTATNTGTAACAGAATGTCCCCCATGGGGTCATGAAGATTGTCATTAGCTAATGTTCTGTGTTGATGCGAATTTGGTTGTAGCTGGAGAAGCCATCCATGAAGGATAAGAAAACATGACCAGCCATAGTGTCGATGAGTTGATCAATGTTTGGAAGTGGGAAGTCATCCTTGATCGTTGCCTTGTTCAGATCCTAGAAGTCTATGCAGATTTGTATTTCTCCCATTTTCTTGGAAACCACGAAGATGTTGGACACCCATTTTGAATAATCAACTACAGCTTGGTGATTTTGTCCCTTACGACTAGTGCAATTTCTGGTTTAACTTTTTGAGCATTTTGCTTAACTGCCTTCATGCGTGGGTCTAGGATGATGTTGTGTTGTATCAGCCGTGGACCTAGCATGTCACTGTATGACCATGCGAAGACTTTGATGTTGTCTTGCAGAATTTTGGATACATTTTCGTGCATCTGTGTGTCTAGGAGGGAGCTAAGCTTTAACATTTTCACTTCCCCCTTGGACATGGTCACAGGCTTTTCAATGAGAGGATCCTCAGTTACATCTGTAGCCTCCAAATCTAGGGTTCGGACTAGATGCTCAGGCTAGTCTGGGGATGCTTCTAAAGATGCTATGGTGCTAGTTGTGGTTAACCCCTAGTTGATTAGGCCTAGGTTCAATTGTCTCATGAGCTTGCCATGTGGACTTACTAGGGCTAAAGGTGTGGAGAGATCGCGATGGATTTCCATTTTTTCTTAACATGTAAAAATGAGATGAAAGCCTAGTTAAGAGAAACCTGTTGGTAGTAATCATGTATAAAGAAAACTTGCAAAGTAATGTCAAGATGTATGATTTAGAGATTAAAGTTTTGCAGGTTTAAGGTCATGGTAGACCGTTATGGCATGGAGATGCAGAGCTGCTAAAATAGGAAATGTAAAATTGTTGATGTGAAAATGTGATGCTGCTAAAGAGAAAATGTAAAACTATCAATGCAAAAATGCGAGATTGCTAGTTTAGCGTAATTGGAGACTGCGAACATATAGTAGATCGAAAAATGCTAGTTTAAAGTCTTTTCGGACTGCGAAAGTTACAACTGTGCTAGGGTTTGCTAGTTTAAGGTCTTTTCGGATCAGTAAAAGCACAACTATGCTACGATTGCTAGTTTAAGGTCTTTCCAGACCGTGATAATCGAAAATATATTTTTTCATTTTTCGGGAAAGCAAGTCATTAGCTTGAAGCATGTCAAGGTTTTAATGCTAACAGTGCTACAATGTCATGGTGAGCATGCTACGCTGTACGGTGCACTATACATTAAATGGAGAGAGAAAGTGGCAAGTTTTCCTTTTTTTCCATTACGGCCATAAATAGGGATTAAACCTTGGTAAGCTTGCCATTCTCACTGTAAGAGCGCAAAGCCCATATTCAGAGCACAAGGAGATTTTAGAGCGATTGTGCTAACAACTGACAAGGTGGTTTTCTGTGTAGTGGTGAGGAAAAATCTACAAGCGAGACAATGGCTCCGAAGAAGGAACGCACGAATTTGGCACTTGCAAAGGTCGAGGAGGTGAAGCAAACCCTAGGGCATGTGACACAAGCGCACATTGCGGTGCAAAAGGACATGCCATTAACCCAGTAGGCTAGCATGCTTCCTCTATTTTTTTCATGATTCTATTATCATTTTTTGCTTCTATTATACTTTGCTTTCATTTTTCATCCTAGTTTTAGCCATATGTGTTTTTCTGTTGTTTCATTGTTCTAGCCTTTGCGTTGCTACTATTGTCGTCTTAGCCACGGTGGATGCATAAACGTTATGCCATCATTGCATGCAAGGTTGCTTAAACTGCCACTACCACGGTTGTCATAAGCATAGGGGTTTGTGCAGTTTAAGTAACTTGATCTATGAATGATGTGATGTAGGACCCTCAGGAGGGTTGGGCCATGCATAATGTGAGAGTGCAACAATTGTTCTGTCGGGGCATATTGTTAATTACCCTATTAGGATTAACTACTCTATTGCTATGCTAGGCTGTTTTTGCTACGCTACTACTTTCGTGTTCTTACTACACTATGTGCGGAAAGAGGGTTATGCTACGCTATATGCGTGAACGACTAGGTATTACTATGTTGCGTGTGCATTGCACTTAAACATGATGCTAACACTTGCTGGTTGTGTTGTGCAGGATGGAGCTAAGGCCAATCTTGATTATTTTAGAAATTAGAGGGGTCCTGTGTCATGTGAGCAAACCTGTGGCCAATGCTCCTCCTCCGAGAAACGTGTAGGAGAGCGGGGGGTTTGGCTCACGAAAGGGGCACAGGACTTCTTATAATTCCTCCTTGACCACTTTAGTGTGATCATTTGATCTTCCCTAGAGGAGGAGGAGGTGGCTGGCATAACAGAAGCCATATTGCCTAGGGTAGTTCGGGGCATTCTAAGATTTTTGACCGATGGGGCAATCATGATCAAGCAGGGAGAAGGATCCAGTCAACGTCCAACAGGGTTAAGGCATTTGGCTTGGATATGGGAGATGCCTGAGTACAGCTGCTACCACCATTACAAGACACTATTCCTTGCATGTTTTATGATGACATGCTTCCAGAACCCACAGGGAACTATACACTGTGCTAGTGGGTGAGTTTTGTAGCCTTGTTTTGCTATGTTGTGCGACACTGACCATATTGGAAAAATGCTAACAGTATGCATTTGTTACCAGGTTCTTCATCAACAAGGATGGGGTTCATGACCGACCAGGTCTGCTAGCTACAACACAAATAGCCCTGCAGGAATTCTCTTCTGCTGAGAACCTATGGGCTAGTGTGATCGGTCAATGTGGGGGTGAATACCATACCTACCCAGGCCTATATCACATTCTCTATGATTAGTGCAAGTGGCAGGGTTAGTTGGATAAGGAGTGGGCAGAACCCTTCAAACCGGTCATGGTTGAACAAGTTTTGGTTGAACTTCCACTATTCCCGTTATTGTATAGGCCCGGTAGGCCAAATAGTAAGTGTCGCATGCTTAATTATTTTTTGCAATCTTTGTATTTTTTATGTTTTTATGCTAAACATTTATGAAAAAACTATTTGCAGGGGTGAAGAAGCCCCAGGAGGTGATGGTGGTAACTGCCAAGACACAGGGGATGAACATCTACTTCAAATATGACAAAGTAGAAGTGAGCCAACGCTAGATAAACCATGAAACTTTAGACTCCTTACTCTAGAAAATTGAAAAGGTTGGGCTTATGGATCTATTCCTAGCCACGAATCCGAGCGTTCCTATCACTGAGATGCTCTCCCTGGTCAACTCCTTTTTTGAAAAGACGAGCCGCTTCCACGCGCACATACAGGGTGTGTGGGTGATCATTGAAATTAATGACTAGCTGTTTGTGGACCTGTTTAGTGTTCCTACCGACAACATCCTCATAGGGTTGAATGGAAAGAAGGAGTTAATCCTTCGAAAGAAGGAAATTTAGGAGTGGCTGGGGATTGCTAAGGAGCGAAAAGGGCTCCCCATGGAGAAGCTTAAAGATTGGCCTACCATAGAGATTTACCCTATCTTTCATGCTCATGCATTCCCCCAGTTGCTTACCCAAGGGAAAGTCCTGGGGATTGAGCAGGCCTGGATAATGCATGAGGTCATGAAGGAGCGGGCCCATTATAATTTGGCCAGCTTTCTATGTAAAGGCTTGCAGGTTGAAATCTTGGGATTCTGTTAGAAATCGGAGTCTTGTTCTAACATACATTATGCCTTCTACATAGGCTGTCTGAAGCACTTCATGGAGTTTCTGGTGGTCCAAGAGAATGGAGTCTGGGTTATGTGAAATCGTGACCAGATTTCTGTACCGTCTGAAATCATCAATGAGGCTGGAATGAATAGACACCGAGATATCTGCAGATGAAATAGTAAGATCCTTCCTTCGCTTGAGGGAAAGCTGGAAATTAATGGAGGTAGAGTTCCTTGAATGGTCCACATGTGGATCAAACAAGGACTTTCCTGAATGCACGCAATTGTGATGCATTGGGTTATACGTAAAAAAATGCAAAACTAAATGTAAATAAATGGAAACAAATGTAAACTATTTAAACAATGAAAATATGAAAAATGCGAATAGGAAAAATAACGTAAACTACAAGAATCTAGGCAATAATGCAAACTATTTTTATTGATAAGTAATTAGAATGTGCACTAATCAGAATGTAGTTGCGGAGTGGTCACAAGGTGGACGTTTAGCCTCGATGGATGAGAACAGATGCTGGAAAGATGTAGGTTTTGGATTGTAGGTGTACGACATCCAAGTCTATATCAAGTCTAGCATATGAGATTGATGCCCAGATTTCTTCTGTGTGTTAGATTTAGATTTTTCCAACCTTGATCTAGTGGAAAAATAGGAGATTTATAGGATTTTAGGTGCAAGATTCGGATCTGGGAGAAGATCAATGGCTGCGAGGTGAGAAAAATTTGGATCAGGTGAGAGGTGTGTGCGTTGACCAGATGCAAAAAATGTTATAATGTACAGTGTGCAGAGTGGTCAAGATCTCTTATGCTGATGTGTGTAATCCATAGCGTAAGAGCTTGATATGCTGAAAAATGAAAAAAACTACAAAGAATGTTAAAGTACAAGAGTGGATCTAGATGTCTGGCCTCCAGATCTGTAGATCTGTGCTTTTTTTGTGTGCTACCAAAGCCTTCAGCATGCATGGATCTGGCTCTAATGTGTGTGTAGCCTATTCTGGCATCAACATCAGCGTCCAGCGTTAGCGTCAGCATCCAGCGTTGTGTCCAGCGTCAGCGTCAGCATCACTAATAGCATATGGCCCAAAAATAGTGCATTTTGAGCCCATTTTTAACCTATGAGACCCATTTTCAGGGTGGATCTACATGCCATGGGTCATGAGGGTTCTGTGTGCCAAATTTGGGCTAATTTGGATGTCGTTTTGGCCCTATTTTAGTTGATGATGCTGAGCCTTACGTTGAGCAGCATCTGAAAAATAACCTCAGCATCACCAAGTCAAAGTGGCACATTTGAGGCCCAAATCTTGATTTTCTAGAGGCCAGGAGCTGCTAAGGACCTTGGTGAAGGTCATGGGGGCTCCCTATGCTTGATTTTAGCCTGTTTTAACTCATTTTCGAGGCTCCAAAAGTTGGTGATGCTGATCCTTACGCTGTGTAGTGTAAGAAAATGTAACCAAAGTGTACTTAGCCAAAACCAAGCATTTTGAGCTTGAAAATTTTGATTCTGGATGCTGAAAGTTGATGCAGTTACCTGTGGTCCCCGGGGAAACCTTTCTTGCTCCATTTCTTGCTCCATTGTATGTCATTTCATGTCATTTTGGAGGCTCTCATGTTTGGTCATGTTGTACTCATGTTGGGCAACAGCATGACTTAGCGTGATTCTTGTCTAAAAGTGCTAGGAAAAAATTTTGTGGTGTTTCATTGGACCCTCTTTATTGATGCTTGGAGGAATCTACCCAAGAGGCATCAACAAAGAAGTACAAAACACCATAAGCAACTGGGTATCAAGCATTATTTCTTTGGCACTTGGCCAGATGTCATCACACCGTGTTCAGAAGTATATGGGATCAGGAAATGAGGTTTTGAGATGTATAGGGAGAAGGTTTTTTACTATGTAATTGGGGATTAATGAAGGGATTATTTTGTTTAACTGTGGAAAGGGAAATGCTTTTGTGTGAACTCATCATGTTGGTCCTTGTCAATAGACAATATCTAGCAGACTTGGGACCAAGGCATGAGATGTGCATCCTTTGGAGGAACAAGACTCTTGTATCCTATTTAAGAGAACTCATTGTCATGACCAAAGCCACGTGGTGAGGTGGTGCATTATTTGGAGAAATAAGACCTTTGTTCAATGTCAAAGGGAACTCGTTGTCCAATAGCCAAAGGCACGCAGTGGGATGCAACATGATTGTTTGAGACATGAGTGTTTTCTTTCAAGACAAGTACCTTCCCGCCTGGGGCTTGTATGGGAAGTGTCAAGGGTCTTGTGATGGATTTTTCTCTTTGATTTTTTTTGTTTTTTTTGTCTTTTTTGATTTTATTTTTGTTTTTGTTTTTGAATAGAGCTCTCTTTCAATGTTATACTCGTGCTCGTGTGCTTGTATCTGTTTCATGTGTTGTGCTGTGTGTTACAACTGCTTGGAGAGTTATAGTGTGCAACCATGTGTTCAGAGTTTTGGGATGACTGGGATGTATCTGGGAAATGTAACTGAATAGGGTAGAGAGAACATGTTATGGAATCAGGGATGTTTGGGGAACTAGGAATGTACTTGAGAGCAATTTGATTAACTTGGTTACATGCATCAGGAACAATGTGGTACCTTGTTATCGTGATGAAATGCATCTGTGTACGAACACCTCTGGGTGTTATCTTGCAAACAAAACTCCAAGAAGATAAGAAAACCACAAGTGAATGAGTTAGCTTAAAAATTTAAACATGGATGCAACTGATGGAATGGAGACACCGCGTGCAACCGTAGGCAAACAAAATTGAGTAACAGTAATGTTGTCAGAGTCCAGTGATGAATTCATTGAGCAGGTTGATGAAGACATGCCATTTGATTTCAACCATAGATTAGTAGGCCAATGAAGAATTTGCCAGTTAATAGTCTTGGATGACTATCATGGATTAGTTTTACGTCATAACCTATTGGACGTTGCCAGTTTAGTGTCGTAGCAGAAAGTGCAATACTAGTTTATAGTCGTGGCAGACTATGGAGAGGCAAACTAGTTTATAGTCTTAGCATACTCTGTCAAATGAGAGTGTGGTAGTTCATTCTGGACGATCTGTGGTATCAGTTTTAGGTCATGATGCCAGGACCGCTCTATGGTATCAATTTATCATCATGATTCTAGGATGATTCTATGGTATCAGTTTACCGTCATGATGCCAGGATGAGTCTGTGGTATCAGTTTACCATCATGATGCCAGGATGAATCTGTGGTATTATTTTACCATCATGATGCTAGGACAAATTTGTGGTATCAGTTTACTATCATGATGCCAGGACGAATCTATGGTATCAGTTTACCATCATGATGCTAGGATGAATCTGTGGTATCAGTTTACCATCATGATGCTAGGACGAATCTGTGGTATCAGTTTACTGTCATGATGCCAAGATGAATCTGTGGTATCAGTTTACCATCATGATGCCAAGATGAATGCATACCTTAGGCTTTGTTCAGACATAAAATGGCTTGAGGTACATGTGATTTGTTGGATGAGCAAGCTCATTACCGTCCATGTCAACTAGTTTGAACGCTCCATTTTTGTACACTTTGGTGACCAAGTAAGGCCCTTCCCAGTTGGCTGAGAATTTATCTGAGTGTTCACGGATTATCTTAAGGACAAGGTCACCTTCCTTGATTGGGCACTTTTGAATGTCATGTTGATGTTGTCATCGTCGTTGCTTCTGGTACCACTTGATTTGATCCAGTGTGTCTGTTCGGTCCTCCTCCACCGAGTCAAGGTCAACAACACGCGAGTCATTATTTTGACTTTCATCGAGGAGTCCAGAGAGTGTGATTCACAACAAAGGTATCTGCAACTCCAAAGGTAAAACAACTTTTGAACCATAAATAAGATTGTACGGTGTTTTACTTGTGGATGTTCTATGCATCGTTCAATATGCCCATAGCACGTAAACTAGCTATTCGTGCCATCTCCTTTTGCTCTGATTAAGCATTTTCTTGAGCACCATGATGACCATTTTATTCATGGATTCTACTTGACCATTTCTCTGTGGATAGTATGATGATGAAAACGAGTGTTTGATGCCTAGGCTCTCACAAAATGTTTTGGTTTTAACACTGCTGGATTGTGGCCCATTATCAGTGATTATGGTCATTGGAATGCCAACATGAGTCATAATGTTTTCAAGGATGAAGTTGCACACTTATTTTGATGTGGTCTTCCTAAGAGGAATAGCTTCTACCCATTTTGTGAAATATTCTATTGCAGTTATGATGAAACTATGTCCTGCAAAAGATGGGGGAGTTATTGGTCCTATGATGTCTAACCCCCATTTTGGAAAGGCCATGTGATTTGAGCTATATGCAAGTCGTTAGGTGGCACATGTATAAGATTACCATGTTTTTGATAGATGTTGCACATTTTAACTTTGGAGAAACAATCGTACTCCATGTGTAGCCAATAGTAGCCTAAACGTCTAATTTTGGTTGTCATTACCTTGGGTGCTATGTGCCCCCCGCATAGTCCTTCATGAACTTGCTCCATAATGGTTTGACCATTGATGCTACTAATGCACATTAACAAAATGCCTTCATAGGATCTATGACATAACGTGTCCCCTACTAGTGTATACTACCGAGAGCATTTCCGTACTACGTCCTTCTAAGCATTCGTTAGATGTTGAGGTGGTTCACCATGTAGAATGTACTCCTTTATGTCATCATACCATTCCAAGGCATGTGTTGTACTAATGGATGTTATGGGTAGTTCATCAGGAGTGTCAGTTATGGGCTTGGCACATCTCATTATGGAACTAGGCAACACATGAAACATATCAGGTGAAATGTTTAGGGCTAATGTTGCAAGTGCATCTACGATAGTATTGTCATTTCTGGAAATATGTTGCACATCTATGTTTGTGAATTGTTTTAGTAGGTGTTTTTTCAAGTCACAGTATGGTTGTAAATGTAAAGCTTTACATGCATATACATCTGTAACTTGATTGATGACTAACTATGAGTCACCTCTAACTGCAAGCCGTGTGGTTTCTAAAGTTAGTGCTACCATGAGACCTCTGAGAAGACCTTCGTACTCCACCACGTTGTTAGTAAAAGGAAAGTTTAAACGATAAGAAAAGGGTTAGATCTCCCCAGAGGGATATGTGATGACAGTAGCAGTACTTCCTCCTTGGGAGGTCGATGCTCCATCAAAGTTTAAGATTACGTCGTAGTCATCAGGTACTATGTCTATTGTGTTTACGTTCTCATCAGGAAACTCTAGGTTGATCGTTGCTTGGTCTTGTGTTGGTGATGTGGTCATTTGATTGACTATAGCTTGACCTTTAACTGATGATTGAGCTATGTAGTATAGGTCAAACTCAGCAATCATGGCTTTCCATCTAGCTATCTTGCTTGATTCGTATATGTTGTTAGTGATAGCTCTGAGCATGTTGTCTTTACAGATGATATTAACTTGGTTACAGAAGAGATAATGTTACTACTTCTTTAAAGAAAAGATAAGGGCAAGGCATGACCTCTCCACGTCACTGTAATGTTGTTCGTGGGCTACTAATGCATGGCTTAAGTAGTAAACAGGGATTTCAGTTCCATCCTCGCATTTCTGACAAATCATAGACGTGATGGATGAATCAGATGTTTGCAAGGTAGATGTAAAATGTTCTATTTTTCTATGGTGGATGAACTATCGGTAGTTGAGTTAGTGCCGTTTTGATGTTGTTAAAGGCTTCTTGGCACTATGCAGTCCATTCAAAATGGACATTCTTGTGCAATAAGTGCTACATAGGCGTCAACTTGTTCGTAAGTCTTTCAATGAAATGTCTGATAAAATGTAATCTACCTTGTATACCGTGAAGTTTAGTAAGGTTGCTAGGTGATTTCAGATTTGTTATTACCTTAACCTTATCCAGATCTACTCATATACCTGTCTCAGATACGACGAATCCAAGCATTTTTCCTATTTTAACCCCAAAGACACATTTCTTCGGGTTGAGTCTAAGCTTGTATTTTAGACAACATTTCAGTACCAAATCTAGATCTTGTACATGTTGCTCAGTTGTTTTTGATTTGACTGCAATGTCATCTACATAGTCATTGAGTGAGTTGAACATGTAATCACTAAAGATGAATGTCATCACTCGTTGATACATAGCCCTAGCATTCTTGAGATGGAATGACATCATTGTATAACAAAATGTACCCCATGGTGTCATAAAGGTTATCTTAAGTTGATGTTCAGGGTTGATCCTAATCTAGTTGTATCCTAAAAAGCCATCCATAAAGGATAACAATGCATGCCTAGTGGTTGAATCAACAAGTTGATAGATGCTAGGTAATGGGAAGTCATTTTTTATAGTTGCAATGTTGAGGTCTTGGAAGTCAATGCATACACGAATGCTTCTGTTCTTCTTTGAGACTATAACCATGTTGGATACCCAATCAGCGTAATCCATAGCTCGGATGAAACTAGCTTGATAAAGCTTTGTGATCTCATTGCAAACTACCAAAGCTACTTCAAGCCTAACCTTGTGTGCTTTTTTTTTTCACTGGTCTTAGTTTTGGATCAAGTATAATGTTATGCTAGACCATCCGAGGGTCAAGCCCAGGCATGTCATTGTAAGACCAAGCGAATGCTTTCATGTTGTCTTTTAGCACTTGAGCTATGTCACTGGTGAGTTGTGGATTTTAACCTTGCGATCTGACATGGTTATGGGGGTTTTGGCTAGGGGATCTTCGGTGATGTTATTAGCTTCTAGGTCCAAAGATTTTGTCATTCCTTTAAAGTAATCTAGTGTTTCTTGGGTTGATGCCACTAAATTATTGTATGTTGGAGAGTATAAATCAATTGACTCTAGATTTATTTCTCGTTTAATTGCTCCATGTGATCCATTGATAGACAACGGTATGAAGAGTTGCTTGCTATCCATGTGTCTACTCTTGCCAATGAAACAAGAAGATATGTCAGCAAGGGTGAGTTTTCTTTTTTTCTTAAGAAATTGATTTTATGTTTAAATGTAACTAGTGGTACTCCAAGGGTAGTTTATCATCATGCCTAGACATAATGGTAGTTTAAGGCCATACCGGGCCATGTGTGGTAGTTTAAGGCCATACCGGGCCATGTGTATGGCAGTTTAAGGCTGTATTGGGCCATGTGTGGTAGTTTAAGGCCATACTGGACCATGTGTGGTAGTTTATGGCCATACCGGGCCATGTGTGGCAGTTTAGGCCATACCGGGCCNTCAGCGTAATCAAAAGTAAATATTTTATTTTATTTTGTTTTGTTTAGTATATTTTTTTTTGTTTTAAAGTTTTTACTTTTAAGGTGTGGGAATTTTACCTAGGAGGTTAGCGTTAAAACAATGGGTAAAAAAAGAAGAGTACTAGTAAAATACAATAAAATAAAAAGGGGGAAAATTAAAAATATCTTTTTGACCAATAAAAGTAAAATTCATTTCATCATTTTATAGCGTGATTACTAGAAGCCAAGCAATAGTGGCAGCGTAAGCAAGGTGGGCAGTGGACAGCTGACATCAAAGGCAGAATCAGAGTGTGTATGGCATCCCAGAGGGGAGCATGAGTATCTAACACACCCAGATCTACAACATTCATAGCCAGATCTATAGTTATAGTATCCAGATCTACAGTGTACAGGGAAAAAATGGCTCTGGGCATGGTGGCCATGGCCACGGGAATCGCCACTAAATTTGTGTGCACAAAGGTCACTACCTAAATTTTCTGAATCATACTAAGAATTTCATTTCCAGATCAAGATTCACAGCATCAGCATGAGATGGATCATAGAAAACCAGGGAGTACGAATAAATAAACAACCCTGTAAAGTGATGTAATCTTATCGAGAAGCCCTGCATTCTCGAAGCCTTGCATTGGCCTTTTCAATGCAAAATAGAAATAACATATATAATAGCATAACTCTTATTTCCCATTAAGCATATCCTATTAACTTTCCAAATGATAGGATAAATGCTTACTCGTATAGCCCAGGTTTTGATCATAGGCACGATTCTTGATACATCTGTATCAGCTCATGTCTCATCGATCTGGAAACAATAGTTCTATTTTGTTATTCGGTTGGGAAGAAAATAGTGGGATTTTATTATTATCAACACTATCCATGAAATTGGTAGACATAACATAAGCCATGAAATTGGCAGACCTAAAAAAAAGGTACTGTTAATAAACCTACGGGACCCAGCTTTGCATTGATTTTGGAATTGACGCATCAACAATGGGTGGGTGACATAGCCCATTGCATGCAAAAGTTTCCCAGATAAAGGTGCCCACTAGACGGGGGGTAGGATAACCTTCTATATGGGATTTTCTTATTCATACTAATTAGTTACACACGTGCAGGGTGACCAATCCCACACCATCATGATTGGTGGCAATTTGGATGGCATATGGTCTCCATTAAAACTAGTATTGCTAGATCATGCATCTTCAAAGCTCAGTGCTGGGAGACCTGACACAAACAAACACAAAAAACATTGTACTATCCAAAATCGTCAGTGAGAGACTGGAATGAACAAAAATCGAGAGATCTACGGATGAAACAGTAGGACCTTGCCTTCGCTTGAGGGTAAGCTGGAAATTAATGGAGGCAGAGTGCCTTGAATGGTCTGCACATGGATAAAACGAGGACTTCCCTGAATGCATGCAATTGCGATGCGTTGGTTTATACATAAACAAATGCAAAACTGAATGTAAACAAATGAAAACAAATGTAAACTTTTTAAAGAATGAAAATAAGAAAAATGTGAACAAGAAAAATAATGTAAACTACAAGAATCTGGGTAATAATGCAAACTATTTATATTGATAAATAATTAGAATGTGCACCAGTTAGAATGCAGTTGTGGAGTGGTCGCAAGGGAGACGTTTAGCCCCGATGGATGAGAACAGATGTTGGGAAGATGCAGGTTTTGGATTGCAGGTGTACAATGTCCAAGTCTGTATCAAGTCCAGCATATGAGATTGATGCCCAAATTTCTTTTGTGTTAGATTTAGATTTTTCCAACCTTTATCTAGTGGAAAAATAGGAGATTGATAGGATTTTAGGTGCGAGATTTGGATCTGGGAGAAGATCAGTGGATGTGGGGTGAGAAAACTTCAGATCGGGTGACAGTTGTGTACGTTGACCAGATGCATGAAATGTTATGATGTACAGTGTGTAGCATGATCAAGATCTCTTACGCTAATGTGTGTAATCCATAGCATAAGAGCTTGATACACTGAAAAATGCAAAAATTTACAAAGAATGTTAAGGTACAAGAGTGGATCTGGATGTCTGGAATTCGGATCTGTAGATCTGTGTTTTTTTTGTGATGTCAAAGCCTCCAGCAGCATGTGTGGATCTAGCTCTAATGTGTTCATAGCCTATTCTAGTGTCAGCATCAACATCCAGCGTCAGTGTCAGCGTCTGGCGTCAGCGTCAATGTCAGTGTCCAACGTCAGCGTCAACGTCACTAATAGCGTATGACCTGAAAATAGTGCATTTTGAGCCCATTTTTGATCTATGAGACCCATTTTAAGGGTGGATTTGCATGCCATGGGTCATGAGGGTTCTATGTGCCAAATTTGGGCTGATTTGGATGTTGTTTTGGCCCTATTTTAGTTGATGACACTGAGCCTTACGCTGAGCAGCGTTTGAAAAATAACCCTAGCATCACCAAGTCAAAGTGGCATATTTGAGGCCCAAATCTTGATTTTATGGAGGCTAAGGACCTTGGTGAAGGTCATGGGGGGTCCCTGTGCTCGATTTCAGCCTATTTTGACTCATTTTTGGGGCTCCAAAAGTTGGTGACGCTGATCCTTACGCTGTGTAGTGTAAGAAAATGTAACCAAAGTGTACATAGCCAAAACCAAGCATTTTGAGCCTGAAACTTTTGATTCTGGATGTCAAAAGTTGATCCAGTCACCTATGGACCCTAGAGGGACCTTGCTTACTCCATTGCTTGCTCCATTGTATGTCATTTCATGTCATTTTGGAGGCTCTCAAGTTTGGTCATGCTGTACTCATGTTGGATAGCAGCATGACTTAGCTTGATTCTTATTTAAAGGTTCTAGGCAAAAATTTTGTGGTGTTTCAATTTTTAGACTGTGGATTCGCTAGATCCTCTACACCATCTAAGCCCAAGATCCCCCAGAAATAATTGGGGAGTTGTTCTCTGTGATGACCAAGGATTGAGTGGCTTGCAACGTTCGTGGCTAGGACAGCGTAGGAGAGACGCCCTCTACTGTAGCATGTAGCGTGTCACAGGGGGAACATATCATAGCTGAGACTGTGCCCAAAAAGTTGCAGGGGAAGAGGCCTCCTCTAGCTAAGAAAACCCTTCACATGAAGGAAGAGTAGGGGTGAAGACTACAACTTAAATTTTAGAGGACACAACCCCCCATTAGTAAATGCTTTTGTCTAATGCTTACTTTGTTATTGTCTAGTACGCTATGCTACGCTAGGAGACGTAGCATAGCATAGAACCTGCTTTGAGTTAACTTGTTTTGTACAAATGAAAACATGCTTCTTTTCTGGTAGAGGAAGAAGAAGAAGAAGAAGATGATGACGAAGAGGTGTTGGCCCCTAAGATGGGTGCGACAAATAAAGCCATGGAGGCTCTAGTTGTGGAAGAAAGGGCCTCGGTGAAGAAGAAGGAAGCTCCTGTCGCTAAGGTAGGGGATCTTGTCATTAGGGAGAATCCTCCTACCAACAAGGAGGGAACGTTTGGAGATGAAGTAGAGTCTCCCTTAAATAAAAGGGGGACTGGTCTTTCCAAAGGAAAGGCACCAACGCATGAAGAAGAGGCTTGTGCAGACTAAGCAGGGCCTTCTGCCAAGGCTACTACCATCGTTTTGCATCAGCAAGAAGGGAGACTGCAACCAGACACTGGTGAGTTTGGCAATATGTCTACCTTTTCATAGTCCATTTTGGCCATTGCTGATATGTTTAGTCATGTGACAAGCACTACTGTTGATGCCACAAGACCCCCTCTGACTTGTGCGAAATCATGGGCCGAGATCCCTGACAAGTTTACGTTTGTGTAGGGAATCATTGACGACATGATCAACCGCCTCCAGTAGGCAGACCCTGACACGGGTAAGTAATAGTGCTAGGTGCTCTCATGTTGTTATGCTAGAATTCCTGAGTTTGCTAATCTTGCTATGTTAACACGATTGCTACACTCTTTGTGTCATGGCAGCCTCTTGGCTCAAATGGGACTCAGAACGACCTTATAAGGTCAGTTCCATGCCTACATTCCCACCTGAAGTGATCGAGGTGTCTTGTCGCACATTCAATGAGGCTTGCAAATGCGGTTTGCACTCAGCATGCTCCTTGTGGGGGTATAAACATGTCAATGAGGACCTGTGGAAACAGGTCCAAAGAGTTGAGCAAAGAGAGGCTAACTTGGTCACTGAGGTTGAGGATCTCAAGTCAAAGAATGAGTTCCTCATAGCCTGTGACACTAATAATGAGGAATGGTGCATGGCTATGATAGACTACACCAAATTTTGGACTGTCGCGCATTAGAATGTTGAAGCCACTCGCGAGATAATTGAACAGTGGATGCAAATGTACTTGCTAGCCTAGAAGTGTCAAGATTTGAAAGACTTCAGCGCCAAGGTTTACAAATGGGGATAGTCCTAGAGAAACCATAAACATATGCATAAATGGGAAAATGCCAGCCATTGTAAACTGTACAAGGACGCTGCTATGGAGGTGTTTACGTATGAAGCATTCGTAAATGCCATTGACGCTTCTGGGGCCTATGCCAAGTTCAAAGAGCAGGTAAAGGTTACAGAATCTCCTGACCTGAAAGTGGACCTTCCCACAAGAGAGACCATAATTGTCTCCTTTTCCTTGAGGCCACCAAGGTGGACAACTGCCAAAAGGGAGACAACTACTACGGATGCTGAACCAAGCAACAGGCGTTGGGTGGACATCACGACAGAGGAGGTCTGGCGTTGCCTCGAGCTCGGTTTAGACCGGATACCCTTTGAGACAGATGCAGGCCCTTCTCAGGTTAGTTACTTTCTACTGTGTTAATGCTTTTGCTCTATTGTATTTTGCATTTTTTTCCTAGCTGACCATCTCACTCCTATGATGCAAGCTCCAGATGAGGGTGTAGGGCCCGTAGAGGGAGGGAATGAAGGATTGGTAGGGGACAATGTAGGGGGAAGTGATGCAAAAGGAAATAATGTAGGAACAAATGATGAAGATGATGCAAATAGAGACAACCCATGACAACATGAGATTTTTTTTTGAAATTTTGAATTTTTGAAATTTTGTAAAAGACTTCCAAACATTGTCAACAAGAAAAAATTTTGAATAAAGGAAAGAATTCTAGAAAAGAAATTGATTCTTTGTTAACCTATGCATTGTATATGTACTGCGTTTAGAATGTTCATGCTTTCATGTGTTAGTTTTAGATTGTTTCAGGCCATTGCATAACATGGCAAAGAGATGATACGTTATCAACTTGAACAACAACTATTTGGTAACTTGTGCTAGTTTTAGGCCATTTCGGGCCATTGCTAGTTTTATGCCATTTTGAGCCATTGTGTAACATGTCAAAAGGGATGATATGTTAGCAAAGCCAAAAACGGTGATGCTAGTTTTAGGCTATTTTGAGCCATAGCGTAGCACACCAAAAGGATGGCATATTAACAAAGCAAAAAGTGATAATGCTAGTTTTAGGTCATTTTGGGCCATAGCGTAGCATGCAAAAAGGATGGCATGTTAACAAAGCAAAAAGTAGTGATGCTAGTTTTAGGCCATTTCGGGCCATTGCTAGTTTTAGCCCATTTTGGGCCAATGCGTGGGCATAGTTTTAGGCTGTTTCGGGCCATAGTGTAGCATGCCAAAAGGATGGCATGTTAACAAAGCAAAAAGCAATGAATGTACCAGGGATGGCAACTGGGCAAGAAGTAGTGGGGTTGCTACACTATGTGTAACTGCCTCTTGACCCATTGTGGATTGAGTGGAACGTAAGATCGAGGTGTTTTGCCAGGGCTCTCGTCTACATCATTGTCCCCCACTTGGAAGGGCAACTCAAGCCATGTGCTTTCATTTTGGAGACTGGCTTGCTAAGTCGATTCTCCCACTAGATGTTCATTGTGTGCGTAAGCAGGCACTTCATTCTCAAAGGTTACAACCTCTAAGCCTTGCTCCATGTCTACGTTACTGATAGCTTGTGCTGCTACTTCGTCACCATGGATCACCACCTCCTTGCCCACGTATGGTAGGTGGATTTCTCGGTGTATAGGTGAGGAGACAATCCTAAGTTGTGCTAACCATGATCTCCCCAAGATCAGGTTAAACCTGGGCATTTCCTCAACCATGATGACCGTTGCACTTGTGGGGAACTGGTCCCCTACTACGAAGTCTATGTGAAATGTGCCTTTCACCAGGATGCGTGCCCCGTTGAATGACCTTAGACATGATGTTGCTGTGGGTTTGATATGGTTGACCAAGCCCAACTTGTCCATAATGGGGAAGGGGACAACGTTCATGGTAGCCCCATCATCAACGTGTACCCTTTGAATTCGGTGCTGGCAGACCTGAATTATGATGAAAAGGGGTGCTGTCATCACTTGACCCCTTTTGGGATATTTCCTAATGGCATCATCACTGAAAGTCAATTGGGATGGCTCAGGCTCTATGGGTATAGAGGGAAGCATGATCGAGTGGATTACTTCCTCTTCCACTGGCATGTCTTCGTTGATCGGAATCACTGTCAACATTCAGATCAGAGCCTTGTGGTGGGGGACAGACGTTATGATTACATCATACAAGCTTAGTGTATTTTTTTTCTATTTTAAAGCTTGCTTGACCAAAACATGCTATTTTAAGGGTCTTTTCGGACCGCAAAAGTTGCAACTGCGCTGGGGTTTGCTAGTTTAAGGTCTTTCTGAAACCATGATAATTAAAAATGTATATATATATTTTTTCATTTTTTGGGAAAGCAAAGCGTGTTAAGGTTTTAATGCTAATAGTGTTATGATGTCGTGGCAAATATGCTATGCTATACGGCACACTCTGCATTAAACGGAGAGAGAGAGCGGCAAGTTTCCCTTTTTTCATCATTACGACCATAAATAGGGATTAAACCCTGGTAAACTTGCCATTCTTACCGTAAGAGCACAGAGTCTATATCCAGAGTGCAAGGCAATTTCAGAGCGCAAAGCGAGCGAACTAATTTTCTGCACATCGACGAAGAAAAGTCTACGAGCAAGGCAATGGCTCTAAAGAAGGAACGCATGAATTTGGTGCTTGCAAAGGTTGAAGAGGTGAAGTAGACCCTAGGGCAAGTGACGCAAGAGTGTTGTCGCAGGGCGAAAGGACACATCGTTGACCTGCTAGGTTGCTGTGTTTCTTCTATCTTTTTTTTTTTATTTTTGCGATTTTGTTATTCTCTACTTTCATTTTGCATCCCAACCTTAGTTTTTTTTGTTTTCTGTCATTGTGTTGTTTTGGCCTTTTCATCGCCTCTATTGCCGTTTCGGCCATGGTGGATGCACAAATGCTACATTGTCATTACATGCAAGGTCGCTTAAACTACCACCGTTGTGGTTGTCATAACTATGGGGGATCACGCAGTTTAAGTTACTTGCCCTTCAAAAGACGTGGCATAGGACCTTTGGGAATGTCGGGCCATGTGTGATGTGAGAATGTGACACGTGTTTGATTAAGCATATTGTTAATCATCCTGTTAGGGTTAATCGATCTGTTGCTATGCTAGGCTATTTTTGCTATGCTACTACTTTTATGTTCTTGCTACACTAAGTGTGGAATGGGGGTTATGCTATGCTATATGCATGAACCTCTAGGTATTGCTATATTGCATGTGCATTGCTCTTAGATATGATGCTAACACTTGCAGGTTGTGTTGGGCAGGGTGGGGATAAGGTCAATTTTAATTATTTTAGAGATCAGAGGGGTCCTGTATCATGTAAGAAGACATATGGCCAATGCTCCTCCTCCCTAGATACATATGGGAGAGCAAGGGATCTGGTTCAGGAAAGGGGCATTGGACTTCCTATAATTTCTCCTTGACCACTTCAGCGTGATCGTTTGGTCCTCCCTAGAGGAGGGGGAGGCAGCCGGCATAACAAAAGCCATATTACCTGGGGCAAGTTGGGGCATTCTAAGGTTTTTTACCAACTAGGCAATCATGAGCAGGCATGGAGAGGGATCTAGTCAACACTCAACAGGGTTGAGGCGTTTAACCTAGATCTGGGACATGCCTGAATACAACTGCTAAAAACATTTCAACACATTCTTCCTCACACGTTACATGGTGACATGCTTCCAGAACCCACATGGGACTATCTATTATGCTGGCGGGTGAGTTTTGTAGCCTTGCTTCGCTGTGTTGTGCAATGCTAGCCATATCGACCAAATGCTAACAGTATGTGTTTGCTACCAGGTTCTTCATCAATGATGATGGGGTTCATGATCAAACGGGTCTTGACTACAGCACAACTAGCCCTACAGGAGTTTTCTTTTGCTAAGAACCTACGGACAGGTGTTATCGATCAGTGTAGGGGAGAATACCACACCTACCTAGCCATGTATCATGTTCCCTACGATCAATGCAAGGGGAAGGGTTGGCTGGATGAGGAGTGGGCAGAACCTTTCAAACCGATCACGATTGAACAAGTTCTGGTTGAACTCCCACCATTCTCGTTACCGTATAGGCTTGGTAAGCCAAATAGTAAGTGTCACATGCTCAAGTATTTTGCAACCCTTGTATTTTCTGTGTTTTTATGCTAAGTGTTTTTCTGAAAACTGTTGTAGGGGTGAAGAAGCCCTAGGAGGTGATGGTGGTAATTGCCAAGATGCAAGGGGCAAACATCTACTTCGAATACAGGGAAGTAGAAGTGAGCCAACGCTGGCTAAACCTTGGGGCCTTGGACTCCTTGGTCTAGAACATCCAAAAGGTGGGGCTTATGTATTTGTTCATGGCCCCAAATTCGAGCATTCCTACCACCAAG
The DNA here is from genome assembly GCA_015680685.1 of Gnetum montanum. NCBI lineage: Eukaryota > Viridiplantae > Streptophyta > Gnetopsida > Gnetales > Gnetaceae > Gnetum > Gnetum montanum. The sequence continues at coordinate 176,285 of MNCI01028260.1, read as the reverse complement.
ATGCTTTCCTTGGTCAACTTCTTTTCTGAAAGGATGGGCTGCTTTTGTGCACACATATGGGACGTGTAGGTGGTCCTTGAAATCAATGACCAGTTGTTTATGGACCTATTCGGTGTTCCTACCAACGGTGTCCTCATAGGATCGAAGGACAAGAAGGAGTTGATCCTTTAGAAGAAAGATATCCAGGAGTGGTTGGGGCTTTTTAAGGAGTGAAAAGGGCTCCCCATGGATAAGCTTAAGGATGGACCCTCCATGGATATTTATCCCATCTTTCGTGCTCACGCATTGCCCCAGCTGCTTACCCAAGCGAAGGTCCTAGGGCTTGAGAAGGCCTAGATAATATGGGAGGTTATGGAAGAGGGGGCTCGCTACAACTGGGCCATTTTCCTATGTTAAGGCTTGTAGGCTGAGATTTTGGGGCTCTGTCAAAAAATGAAGTCCCGCTTCAACATACATTATGCCTTCTACATAGGTTGTCTAAAGCGCTTCATGGAGTTTCTGGTGGTTCAAGAGAATGGAGCCTGGATCATGCAAAATCACAACTAGATTTCTAGACCATGGATTCACCAGATCCTCTAGACTACATAAGCCCAAGATCCTCCAAAAATAATCATGGATTCATTGTCTGTAATGATCAAGGATCGGGTGGCTCACAACGTTCATGGCTAGGACAGCTTAGGAGAGACACCCCCTACTATAGCCTATAGCATGATGTGGGGGAAACTTCTCATAGCTAAGACTGTGCCCAAGGAGTTGTAAAGGAAGAGGCCTCCCCCAGCTAAGGAAACCCTTCACGTGGAGGAAGAGAAGGGATGAAGACTATGGCTAAAGCTGCAGAGGATGCAGCCCCCCATTGGTAAATTCTTTTATGTAATGCTTACTTTGTTATTGTCTACTATGCTATGCTGCGCTAGGCGGTGTAGCGTAGCATAGCACCTGCTTTGAGCTAACTTGTTTTGGTCTAATGTGAACATGCTTCTTTGCTAGTAGAGGAAGAAGAAGAAGAAGAAGAAGGCGATGAAGAAGTGTTGGCCCCTAAGATGAGGGTGATGAATAAAGACATGGAGGCCCCAATCTTGGAGGAAAGGGCCCCGGTCAAGAATAAAGGAGCTCCTGTCGTGAAGGTAGGGGCTCTTGTCATTAGGGAGCATCCTCCTACCAATGAATAGGAACCTCCCTTGAATAAAAAATATAATGGTCTCCTAAAAGGAAAGGCACCAGCGCATGAGGAAGGGGCTTGTGTAGACTTGGTAGGGCCTTCTACCAAGGCTACTGCCATCGTTTTGCATCAGCAAAAAGAGAGACCACAATCGGATGTTGGTGAGTTTTGAAATATGTCTGCCTTATCATAGTTCATTTTGGCCATTTCTGATATGCTTAGTCATGTAACAAGCACTACTGCTGATGCCACAGGACCCTCTCCGATTCATGTGGAGTCATGGGCCGAGATCCCTAACAAGTTTGCGTTCATGCAGGGACTTGTTGATGACATGATCAAACATCTTTAGCAGGTGAACCCTGATGTGGGTAAGTAGTAGTGTTAAGTGTTCTTATGTTGTTATGCTAAAAAAATTTTGGGTTCATTGATTTTGCTATGCTCTTAGTGTCATGGCAGCATCTCGGCTCAAATGGGACCTGGCATGACCTATGAAAGTTGACACCATGCCTACACTCTTGCCTGAAGTCACTAAGGTGCCTTGTCGCACATTCGACGAGGCTTGCAAATGCATTTTGCACTCGGCACACTCCTTGTGGGAGTATAAGCACGCCAATGAGGACCTACAGAAACGGGTCCAAAGGGTTGAGCAAAGAGAGGCTATCCTAGTCGCTAAGGTGGAGGATCTCAGGTCGAGGAACAAGTTGCTCATAGCTCATTACCCTAATAATGAGGACTGGTGCATGGCTGTGGTAGACTATGCTAGGTTTTAGACTATCACGTGTCAAAATATTGAAGCCACGCATGAGATAATCGAATAGAAAATGAAAATGGACTTGCTAGTCCAAAAGTGTCAAGACATGAAATATTTTAGTTCCAAGGTTTTTGAATGGGGATAGTCCCAGAGAAATCACAAACACATGTATAAGCTGGAGAATGACACCCATTGAAAACTGTACAAGGATGCTACTATGAAGGTGTTTACATATGAAACATTCATAAATTCCATTGACACTTTTGAGGCCTATGCTAAGTTTAAAAACCAGGTAAAGGTTATAGAATCTCCTGACTTGAAAGTGGACCTTCCCACAGGGGAGACTGCAACCATCTCCTTTTCCCCGGGACCTCCAAGATGGATGACCATCGAAAGGGAGAGAGCCGCTACTATGGATGCTAAACTCAGCAATAGGCATTGTATGAACATCATGACAGAGGAGGTCTGGCATTGCCTCAGGCTTGGTTTAGACCGGATACCTTTCAAGACCAACGTAGGCCCTTCTCAGGTTAGTCACTTTACTATGTTGATGCTTATGCTATGTTGTAGTTTGTGTTTGTTGCCCTAGCTGACTACTTCATTCCTATGATGCAGGCTCCAAATGAGGGTGCATGGCCTGTAGAGGGAGGGAATGAAGAACTGGTAGAGGACAACACAGGGGAAAGCAATGCAAAAGTAGATGATGCGGAGATGACAAGTGCAAGCGATGCAAACAGAAATGATCCATGACAACATGGGATTTGTTTTGAAATTTTGGAATTTCTATAAACATTTTCAATAGGAAAAAATTTTGAATAAAGGAAAGAATTTTAGAAAGGAAATTGGTTCCGCATAGGCTTGTGTATTGCGTAAAGTTTTCATGCTTTTCATGTGCTAGTTTTAAGCCATTTTGGGCCATTGCGTATCATGCCAAAAAGAGATTGTATGTTAACAAGGTGAAAGTGACGATGCTAGTTTTAGGCCATTTCAGGCCATAGCATAACATGCTAAAAGGATGGCATGTTAACAAAGTGAAAAGAAGTGATGCTATTTTTAGGCCATTTCAGGCCATAGCATAACATGCTAAAAGGATGGCATGTCAACAAAGCAAAAAGTGATGAATGCACAAGGGATGGCAACTAGGTAGGAAGTAGTAGGGTTGCTACACTATGCGTAGTTGCCTCTTGACCCACCGTGGGTTGCTCAGAATGTAAGGATGAGGTGGCTCGCCAGGGTCCTCGTTCACATCATTGTCCCCCTCTTGGAAGGGCAACTCAACCCATGCATTTTCGTTTTGGAGATCTACTTGCTGAGCCAAATCTTCCTTTGTATGGTTAATGCATGTGTGGGAAGGTGCTTCATTCTCAAGGGTTATGACCTCTGAGCCTTGCTCCATGCCTATGTTACTGATTGCTTGTGTTGTTACTTCGTCACCATGGATCACCACTTCCTTGCCTGCGTATGGTAGGTGGATCTTCTGGTGTATAGGTGAGGAGAAAGCTCTAAGTTATGCTAACCATGATCTCCCCAAGATCAAGTTAAACCCGAGTATTTCCTCGACTACATTGAATGTTGCATTTGTGGGGAACTGGTCCCCTACTACGAAGTCTATATGAACTATGCCTTTCACTAGGACACGTGCCCTGTTGAATGACCTTAGACACGATGTTGTTGTGGGTTTGATTTGGTCGACCAAATCCAACTTGTCCATCATAGGGAAGGGGATGACGTTCATGGCAGCCCCATCATCAACATGTACCCTTTGGATCTGGTGTTGGCCAACTCGAATTATGATGAAGAGAGGCACCGTAGTCACCTGACCCCTTTCGAGATATTTCCTAATGGCATCATCACTAAAAGTCAATTGGGATGGTGTAAGCTCCATGGATACAGAGGGAAGCATGATCGAGTGGATCACTTCCTCTTCCGCTGGCATGTCTTCGTCAACTAGAATCGTCATCAACATGTAGATTAGAGCCTCGCAGTGGGGTACAGATGTCATGATTAGGTCGTACAAGCTCACTGTAGCATTTTTCTATTTTAGAGCTTGCATGACCTGAGTGAGGGCATCCAAGAAGTCTTGGTTACCCCCTTGTTTGACACTTTCCTCCTCTTCGATTTGTCCCAAAAGCCGAATTTCCCAAGGGAGAGCGACTTTGGGTCTAGGTTCAAACCCTTTTTAGTAGGGCAGCGCAGACTATATGGTTGTGGAAACGTTCATCTTTGGTGATGAAGGTATAGATTCAAAGGGTAGAGATGCAGGCTTGGAAGTACCAGGGATGGTACCTCTTTTCGATGTCTCACCTATGAAACACACTTCCCATTTTTTAGGATGAGAAAGTTGTTCAGCTATTTTATGCGGGATGGGGGCTATCGAAGGAGTCGGCCCCCTAATGATGAAAGGAGCTAACAGTGTTAGTGGGCGAAGTGGTGCAGTTTCCCTAATAAGTGGTGCTGAGAGGGATGTCCGTGGAGGGACTTGCAGAATGAATGATTGTTGTGGGCTTTGATTAGCTGTTCATAGTGCTGGTGCACTACACTGAGGCACATGAATCACGAATGGTTGCTGGGGTGGCATAGGATCACTATCAATGCTGATAACGTTGATGATGTAATCGACATTGTTGGCATTGAGGGGGTCTGTGTAGATATGCATAGATTGGTTTTCAGGATGCACTAGGTTGCTTTCATCCAACAACAGTTCTCCCTGGTAGATCAACCTCTAGATGTCATCTTGCAACACCAGATAGTAATTTGTGTTATGACCACACTGTTGGTGGTAGTCACAAAACTTGTCTAGCCTAAAACCTTTAGGAACTGGGGGCTCATTGGGCAGGGCCAAGGAGGGGTTCCTAAAGAGCTCGCAGTAGCATTGATGTCTACTATTTTTTTCTTATAACATTTATTTGTATTGCATGTGCCCTACTACCAACAATTGCTTTAGGAGTTCTGAAGGCTTGAGGGGTAGTGGGGTGTACTTTGAGCGATCTTTACGCTCAAAGTTTGGCTTGGGTTGTGTAGACGTCTTCGGTGTGGGCACTGAAGGTTGCAGTGCATTACCCTTCTTGGGAATGGTGTTAGCTATGGGTACAACTAGTTTCTTGTTGTTCTTATTACCATTTTTGTTAGGTCTGGGCTTGGCCTTGGTCACCATAGTGGCCACATTGGTTGTTGGGGCCTTACACTTGTCCTTCTTTATGAAGTTTTTTTTGTAGGTGATGTAGGCAAGGTCTTTGCTTACCTCAGCCGCATCTTGTATACTCTTAGTCTGAGTGAACGCTTGACTAAGAGTGTGAGGGGTGAGGTAGTACAACTTAGACTTGATAAAGTCATTCACTACACCCTTAAATATGGGTAGCAAGTGGGCCTCCATGATGGGCTCACAGATTTTGTTAAGGATTGATCTCCAGCATTGGATGAATTTTTGGATTGGTTCCAGAGGCTCTTAACTCACGCTCATCAACTGGTCTAGTGTGATTTTTGTCTTCAAGTTGTACTTGAAGCATGTTACAAACTAGGTTAGAAGCTCTTCCGGGGTTGAAATGGATGAGTGTGGCAGTGTATGATACCAATCTAAGGCTTTTCCAGCTAGGGACATAGTGAAGACATGAATGATCATGTGCAACCATTGTTGCAATAGAAGAGACTCAGATCTGAAGGTACCTAGATGCACATTGGGATCCCCCTCCCCATCATATTTCACGAAGTGTGGGAGGGACATCCCTAGGGGTAACGTCAAGGCAGGGATTGTAGGGCTAATGGGGTCATCTTGGTAAAAGTCCATGACTTGTACCATGTTAGACTTGATAGCTTTGAGGTGAAGAGCTTTCTCCTTGAGAGGGCCCTCACTGGGAGCGTTCTCCCTGTAACACCCTAGTTGAGAGCATTCTATCAAAGAGTGCCCTCCTTGAGAGCATTCTCTGTGAGAGCTGCCTCAGTCAGAGTGGCCTCCGCGAGAGTGTTCTCCTTGAGAGCGCCTTGCGCCCTGGTGTGAATGTTCTCCTCGAGAGCGCCCTCCCCAAGAGCGTTCTGCGCAAGAGCATCCTCCGTTAGAGCGGCCTCCATGAGAGCGTTCTCCATGAGAGCACCTTGCATTACGCATATGAGAGTTTTCACCTTGAGAGCTTTCTTTCATAGAACGCCCTTCCTAAGAGCACCCTCCTTGAGAACGCCCTCCTTGAGAGTGGTCTCCTTGAGGACATCCTCATCGGTAGCATTCTCCCTGTTGCGCCCTTGTTGAGAGCGGTCTCCCTGGAGAATGCCCTCATTGAGAGCGGTCTCCCTGAGAGCACGCTCATGGGGAGCGGTCTTCGTAAGAGTGCCTTCCTTGAGAATGCCCTTCTTGAGAGCAATCTTGCAGAGGACACCTTCATCGGGAACATTCTCCCTTGAGCGCCCTCATCGGGAGCAGTCTCCTTGGGAGCAGTCTTCCTAAGTGTGCCCTCCCTGAGAATGCCCTCCTTGAGAGCAATCTCACTAAGGACGCCCTCATCGGGAGTGTTCTCCCTGGAGTGCCCTCATTGAGAGCGCCCTCATCGGGAGCAGTCTCCTTGGGAGCGGTCTTCCTAAGAGTGCCCTCCCTGAGAATGCCCTCCTTGAGAGCAATCTCACTGAGGACGCCTTCATCGAGAGCGTTCTCCTTGGAGCGCCCTCGTTGAGAGCGGTCTCCATGGAGAATGCCCTCCTTGAGAGTGGTCTCTCTGACAATGCCCTCATCGAAAGCGTTCTCCTTGGAGCACCCTCGTTGAGAGTATTTTGTTGAAGAGTGCCCTCCTTGAGAGCGTTCTCCCTGAGAGCATCCTCTGTTAGAGCGGCCTCCGTGAGAGCGTTCTCCAAGAGAGCACCTTGCGTTACGCACGTGAGAGTGCTTACCTTGAGAGCGTTCTTTCGTAGAGTGCCCTTCCTAAGAGAATCTTCTTTGAGAATGCCCTCCTTGAGAGCGGTCTCCCAGAGGACATCCTAATCAGTAGCGTTCTCCCTATTGCGCCCTCGTTAAGAGCAGTCTCCCTGGAGAACGCCCTCCTTGAGAGCGGTCTCCCTGAGAGCGCACTCATGGGGAGCGGTCTCCTTGAGAGTGGTCTTCGTAAGAGTGCCCTCCTTGAGAGTGCCCTTCTTGAGAGCGATCTTGTTGAGGATGCCTTCATTGTGAACGTTCTCCCTCGAGCGCCCTCATCGGGAGCAGTCTCCTTGGGAGCGGTCTTCCTAAGTGTGCCCTCCCTGAGAACGCCCTCCTTGAGAGCAATCTCACTGAGGACGCCCTCATCGGGAGCGTTCTCCTTGGAGCGCCCTCATTGAGAGCGCCCTCATCGGGAGCAATCTCCTTGGGAGCGGTCTTCCTAAGAGTGCCCTCCCTGAGAACGCCCTCCTTGAGAGCAATCTCACTGAGGACGCCTTCATCGGGAGCGTTCTCCCTGGAGCGCCCTCGTTGAGAGCGGTCTACCTGGAGAATGCCCTCGTTGAGAGCGGTATCCCTGGAGAATGCCCTCCTTGAGAGCGGTCTCCCTGAGAGCGGTCTTCGTAAGAGTGCCCTCCTTGAGAACGCCCTTCTTGAGAGCGATCTTGCTGAGGACGCTTTCATCGTGAACGTTCTCCCTTGAGCGCCCTCATCGGGAGCAGTCTCCTTGGGAGCGGTCTTCCTAAGTGTGCCCTCCCTGAGAACGCCCTCCTTGAGAGCAATCTCATTGAGGACGCCCTCATCGGGAGCGTTCTCCTTGGAGCGCCTTCATTGAGAGCGCCCTCATCGGGAGCAGTCTCCTTCGGAGCGGTCTTCCTAAGAGTGCCCTCCCTGAGAACACCCTCCTTAAGAGCAATCTCACTGAGGACGCCTTCATCGTGAGCGTTCTCCCTGGAGCGCCCTTGTTGAGAGCGGTCTCCTTGGAGAATGCCCTCCTTGAGAGCGGTCTCTCTGACAGCGCCCTCATCAAAAGCGTTCTCCTTGGAGCGTCCTTGTTGAGAGCGTTTTGTCGAAGAGTGCCCTCCTTGAGAGCATTCTCCCTGAGAGCATCCTCTGTTAGAGTGGCCTCCGTGAGAGCGTTCTCCAAGAGAGCACCTTGCGTTATGCACGTGAGAGCACTCACCTTGAGAGCGTTCTTTCGTAGAGCGCCCTTCCTAAGAGCGTCTTCCCTGAGAATGCCCTCCTTGAGAGTGGTCTCCCTGAGGACGTCCTCATCGGTAGCGTTCTCCCTGTTGCGCCCTTGTTGAGAGCGGTCTCCCTGGAGAACGCCCTCCTTGAGAGCGGTCTCCCTAAGAGTGCGCTCATGGGGAGCGGTCTCCTTGAAAGTGGTCTTCGTAAGAGTTCCCTCCTTGAGAACGCCCTTCTTGAGAGCGATCTTGCTGAGGACGCCTTCATCGTGAACGTTCTCCCTCGAGCGCCCTCATCGGGAGCGGTCTCCTTGGGAGCGGTCTTCCTAAGTGTGCCCTCCCTGAGAACACCCTCCTTGAGAGCAATCTAACTGAGGACACCCTCATCGGGAGCATTCTCCCTGGAGCATCCTCATAAAGAGCGCCCTCATCGGGAGTAGTCTCCTTGGGAGCGGTCTTCCTATGAGTGCCCTCCCTGAGAACGCCCTCCTTGAGAGCAATCTCACTGAGGACGCCTTCATCGGGAGCGTTCTCCTTGGAGCACCCTCGTTGAGAGCGGTCTCCCTGGCGAATGCCTACCTTGAGAGTGGTCGCTCTGACAGCACCCTCATCAAAAGCGTTCTCCTTGGAGCACCCTCGTTGAGAGTGTTTTGTCGAAGAGTGCCCTCCTTGAGAGCGTTCTCCCTTAGAGCATCCTTTTTTAGAGCGGCCTCTGTGAGAGCGTTCTCCAAGAGAGCACCTTGGGTTACGCACATGAGAGCACTCACCTTGAGAGCGTTCTTTCGTAGAGCACCCTTCCTAAGAGCGTCTTCCCTGAGAACACCCTCCTTGAGAGCGGTCTCCCTGAGGACATCCTCATCGGTAGCGTTCTCCCTGTTGCACCCTCGTTGAGAGCAGTCTCCCTGGAGAACGTCCTCCTTGAGAGCGGTCTCCCTGAGAGCGCGCTCATGGGGAGTGGTCTCCTTGAGAGTGGTCTTCGTAAGAGTGCCCTCCTTGAGAACGCCCTTCTTCAGAGCGATCTTGCTAAGGACGCCTTCATCGTGAACGTTCTTCCTCGAGTGCCCTCATTGGGAGCGGTCTCCTTGGGAGCGGTCTTCCTAAGTGTGCCCTCCTTGAGAACGCCCTCCTTAAGAGCAATCTCACTGAGGACGCCCTCATCAGGAGCGTTCTCCCTGGAGCACCCTCATTGAGAGCGCCCTCATCGGGAGCAGTCTCCTTGGGAGCGATCTTCCTAAGAGTGCCCTCCCTGAGAACGCCCTCCTTGAGAGAAATCTCACTGAGGACGCCTTCATCAGGAGTGTTCTCCCTGGAGCACCCTCGTTGAGAGCGGTCTCCCCGGAGAATGCTCGCCTTGAGAGCGGTCTCTCTGACAGCGCCCTCATCGAAAGTGTTCTCCTTGGAGCGCCCTCATTGAGAGCGTTTTGTCAAAGAGTGCCCTCCTTGAGAGCGTTCTCCCTGAGAGAATCCTCTGTTAGAGCGGCCTCCGTGAGAGCATTCTCCAAGAGAGCACCTTGCATTACACATGTGAGAGTGCTCACCTTGAGAGTGTTCTTTTGTAGAGCACCCTTCCTAAGAGCGTCTTCCCTGAGAACGTCCTCCTTGAGAGCGGTCTCCTTGAGGACGTCCTCATCGGTAGTGTTCTCCCTGTTGCACCCTCATTGAGAGCGGTCTCCCTGGAGAACGCCCTCCTTGAGAGCGGTCTCCCTGAGAGCGCGCTCATGGGGAGCGGTCTCCTTGAGAGTGGTCTTCATAAGAGTGCCCTCCTTGAGAACTCCCTTCTTGAGAGCGATCTTGCTGAGGACGCCTTCATCATGAACGTTCTCCCTCGAGCGCCCTCATCGGGAGCGGTCTTCCTAAGTGTGCCCTCCCTGAGAACGCTCTCCTTGAGAGCAATCTCACTAAGGATGCCCTCATCGAGAGCATTCTCCCTGGAGCACCCTCATTGAGAGTGCCCTCATCGGGAGTAGTCTCCTTGGGAGCGGTCTTCCTAAGAGTGCCCTCCCTGAGAACGTCCTCCTTGAGAGCAATCTCACTGAGGACGCCTTCATCGGGAGCGTTCTCCCTGGAGTGCCCTTGTTGAGAGCGGTCTCCCTGGAGAATGCCCTCCTTGAGAGCGGTCTCTCTGACAGCGCCCTCATCGAAAGCGTTCTCCTTGGAGCGCCCTCGTTGAGAGCGTTTTGTCGAAGAGTGCCCTCCTTGAGAGCGTTCTCCTTGAGAGCATCCTTTGTTAGAGCGGCCTTCGTGAGAGCATTCTCCAAGAGAGCACCTTGCGTTACGCAAGTGAGAGTGCTCTCCTTGAGCTGGTCCTTCGTGATCAAATTTATAAGGGTGCGGGACGGTATGGCTGAAACTGGCCCAATCAACATATATAGGGGGAGGTAGAGTTGATGAGCGGTTGGAGTGATAGAGCGATACGTGGGTTTCTCCCCTCAGGGATGCGTTGCCCTGCCCACGATATCGCGGCCTCGTTGTTCATGTCCGTGACCCGTGAGCCTTGTTTGCTAAGAAGGATAGCCTAGGAGAAGGCGGTATCCTCATTTATGATTTGAGATAAAAGGCTTGCAGCGTTGTGGACATGTTCCGTGGGGTTGGTTGCCCTGAAGCAATCTTGTTGGAGCGCCCTCGTTGAGAGCTCCCTCTGGGTGAGTGCTCTCCCTCAAAAGGGACCTCCCTGAGCACACTTTGCATTATGCACGCGAGAGTGTTCTCCTGGAGAGCACCCTTGTTGAGATTGTTCTCTTGGGGAGCTACCTCCATTAGAACACCGTCATTGAGATCCATTTTGCTGGGGACGTTCTTGTTGAGAGAGTCCTTCTTTAAGAGTGTTCTACGTGAGATGACCCTCCTCGAGAGCATTCTCCCTGAGAGCTCTCTCCCTTAGAGCAACCTCTCTCAGAGCGTTCTCCTCTAGGGCACCTTGTGTTGCGCACGTGAGAGTGTTCTCCCTAAGAGCGCCTTTGTTGACAGCGTTCTCTTGGAGACTAGTCTCGATTAGAATGCCTTCCTTGAGAGCGGGCTCCGTGAGTTCGCCCTCGATGAGAGCATTTTTTTAAGGAGTGCCCTTCATTGGAGGGGCCTTCGGAAGAGCGTTCTCTTTGAGAGCACCCTCATTGAGATCGTTCTGTCAAAGAGTGCCTTCGTTTAGAGCACGCCCTTCACGAGAGGGTTTTCCCTGAGAGCGACCTCTGTGAGAACATCCTTCCTGAGGACGTGTTCTCTAATTATCTTGTGCTACGCTCGTGAGAGCGTTCTTTTTGAGAGTGCCCTCGTTGAGAGCTCTTTCTCAGAAGGTGCCCTATTAGAGAACAGTCTTCTTTTGTGCAAGCACCCTCAGAGCGTTCGACCTGAGATCACCTTGTGTTACACACATGATAGTGTTCTCCCCGAGAGCGTTGTTGTTGGGAGCGTTCTCTTGGAGAGCGTCCTCCATTACAGCACCCTCGTTGAGATCGGTCTAGCTGAGGACGCCCTCCTTGAGAGCGTTCTTCTTCAGAGCGCCCTCTGTTAGAGCGACCATCTGACAAGTGTTCTCTTTGAGGGTGCCCTCTCCCGGATTANTTCTCGGTGGTAGTGGCCTCTCTAGGAGCGCGCTCCATTAGAGCTATTTTTCAGATAGTGTTCTCCTTGAGAGCGCCTTCCCCGAGAGCGCTTAGCGTTAGTCGCGTGAGAGTGTTCACCTTGAGAGTGGCGTCGTTGAGAACGCTTGGATCAAAGAGTGCCCTTCCTAAGAGTGCCCTCCCTGAGAACGATGTCATTGAGGACACCCTTCTGGAGAGGCGTCCTCCTTAAGAATGTTCTCGATGGTAGCGGCCTCTCTAGGAGCGCGCTCCATTAGAGCTGCTTTTCAGATAGTGTTCTCCTTGAGAGCGCCTTCCCCGAGAGTGCTTAGCATTAGTCGCGTGAGAGTGTTCTCCTGGAGAGTGCTCTCGATGAGAGATCGCTCTCGAAGGATGCCTTCGTTGAGAGCGTCCTCCTTGAGAGCATTGTATGTGAGATCACCTTCCCTGAGAGCATTCTCCTAGACAGCACCCTGCTAAAGTGGCCTTCCATTTGAGCGTTCTCCATGGAGCGCCATCATCGAGAACATTTTGTTGAAGAGTGCCCTCAAGTAGAGCGGCCTTTGCAAGAGCGTTCTCCTTGAGAGCGGATTCGATGAAAGCGTTGTCCATGAGAGCACCTTGCGTTATGCACGTGAGAGTGTTCACCTCGAGAGCACCCTCATTGAGCACATTCTTTTGGAGAATGCCCTTCGTAAGAGTGCCCTTCCTGAGAATGCCCTCCTTGAGATTGGCCTCCCAGAGGATGCCCTGCTCAAGAGTGTCTTTCTTAAGAATGTTCTTCATGAGATCGACCTCCCCAGGAGTGCCCTTCTTGAGAGCGTTCTCATGGAGAGCTTTGTGCGCAAGAGTGGCATCTCGAAGAGTGATCTCCTTGAGAGCGTCTTTCTCGAGAGGACATTGTGCTACATTATAGTGTTCTCTAAGAGGGCGCTCTCATAGAGAGCTTCGTCTTGGAGGGTGACCTCTCGGAGAGCGGTCTCCCTTAGAGCATTCACCCTGAGAGCACTTTGCGTTATGCATGTGAGAGTGTTCTCCTTGAGAGCGCCTTTGTTGAGCTACCTTTGTATTAGAATGCCATCCCTGAGATTGGTCTTATTGGGGACACCCTCCTTTAGAGCGTTCTACATGAGATCGCCCTCCCTGAGATCGCCCTCCCCGAGAGCGTGGATTTGGTCTTTCGTGATCAAATTTATAAGGGTTGCGGGATGGTATGGCTGAAACTGGCCCAATCAACATATATAGGGGGAGGTAGAGCTGACGAGAGGTTGGAGTGATAGAGTGATACGTGGGTTTCTCCCCCTAGGGATGTTTTGCCTTGCCCACGATATCGCGGCATGGTTGTTCATGTGGATGACTTGCAAGGCTTGTTTTGAAGAAGGATAACCTCGGAGAAGGCAGTGTTCTTGTTTACGATTTGATTCGGGTGACCGTTTCATGGTCGTAGCACATCGAAAATAGGCGGCACTGATGGCTTTACGGGATTGAACGATCCCATGCAGAAACGTTGTTGAATGATTTCGTGCGAACGGTAGCGTTGATTTGGTGTGGTGGAGGAGGCAGAGCGTTTGGATGCCCCCACGGGGTAGCGTCAAGTGCATGTCGTCTCTGCCTGTTCATCGATTTCATTACCTAGTAGCGCATGGGTGGTAATGGCGAGTTTACCTGGACGGGTCGAGAAAGGAGGACGAACATGTTCTCTTTTGTTCTCCATGCAGTTGAGGTTGTGTCATTTTTGGTTTCAGTTTGAGGACTCTATAGACTCGGGTGACCGTCTCGAGGCCGTAGCACAATGAAAAGAGCCTTTTGTGGACTCAAGGACATAGGTAGCGCCTTCCCTTGGAGTAGCTTGCGAAGTTTGAGCGCAGGCTCGAACACGGTCGTAAGTTGTTTAAGGGTTAGGAGAAGTAGTCGGAGGGATGTTTGAGGCCATGTCTCGAAAATCCCTTGTCTTGGCTGCAGCACGCTGTGTCTCTATGTTTCATGAAGGAGTTTTCTGTTGCTCGGTCATGTGATGTGGAATTTGGTTAACCCTGAAACTCGTTTCTGTAGAGTTGCGAGATCGGAGCCAGCACTGATGGCTTTACGGGATTGAACAATCCTGTGCGGAAACGTTGTTGAACGATTTCGTGCGAACGGTAGCGTTGATTTGGTGCGGTGGAGGAGGCAGAGCGTTTGGACGCCCCCACGGGGTAGCGTCGAGCGCATGTCGTCTCTACCTGTTCACCGATTCGATTGCCTAGTAGCGCATGGGTGGTAATGGCAAGTTTACCTGGACGGGTCGAGAAAGGAGGAGGGACATGTTCTCTTTTGTTCTCCATGCACTTGAGGGTGCATCGTTGTTGGTTTCGGTGTGAGGACTCTATAGACTCGGGTGACCGTCTCGAGGTCGTAGCACAACAAAAAGAGCCTTTTATGAACTCAAGGACACAGGTAGCGCCTTCCGTTGGAGTAGCTTGCGAAGTTTGAGCGCAGGCTTGAACACAGTCGTAAGTTGTTTAAGGATTAGGAGAAGTAGTTGGAGGGATGTTTGAGGCCATGTCTCGAAAATCCCTTTTCTTGGCTCCGGCACGCTGTGTCTCTGTGTTTCACGAAGGAGTTTTCTGTTGCTTGGTCACGTGACGGGAAATTCGGTTAACCCTGAAACTCGTTTCTGTAGAGTTGCAAGATCGGAGCCAGCACTAATGGCTTTACAGGATTGAATGATCCCGTGTGAAAACGTTGTTGAACGATTTCGTGTGAACGGTAGCGTTGATTTGGTGCGGTGGAGGAGGCAGAGCGTTTGGACACCCCCACGGGGTAGCGTCGAGCGCATGTTGTCTCTACCTGTCCACCAATTCGATTGCCTAGTAGTGCATGGGTGGCAATGGCGAGTTTATCTGGACGGGTCGAGAAAGGACTAGGGACATGTTCTCTTTTGTTCTGCATGCAGTTGAGGGTGCGTCATTGTTGATTTCGGTTTGAGGACTCTATAGACTCAAGTGACCATCTCGAGGCCATAGCACAACAAAAAGAGCCTTTTGTGGACTCAAGGACACAGGTAGCGCCTTCCGTTGGAGTAGCTTGCAAAGTTTGAGCGCAAGCTCAAACACGGTCGTAAGTTTTTTAAGGGTTAGGAGAAGCAGTCGGAGGGATGTTTGAGGCCATGTCTTGAAAATCCCTTATCTTGGCTATAGCACGCTGTGTCTCTGTGTTTCACGAAGGAGTTTTCTGTTGCTCGGTCACGTGACGGGAAATTCGGTTAACCCTGAAAATTGTTTCTATAGAGTTACGAGATCGGAGCCGGCACTGATGGCTTTACGGGATTGAATGATCCCGTGCAGAAACGTTGTTGAACGATTTCGTGTGAACAGTAGCATTGATTTGGTGCGGTGGAGGAGGCAGAGCATCTGGACACCCCCACGGGGTAGCATCGAGCGCATGTCGTCTCTACCTGTTCACCAATTCTATTGCCTAGTAGCGCATGGGTGTTAATGGTGAGTTTACCTGGACGGGTCGAGAAAGGACAAGGGACATGTTCTCTTTTGTTCTGCATGCATTTGAGGGTGCGTCATTGTTGGTTTCAGTTTGAGGACTCTATAGACTCGGGTGACCGTCTCGAGGCCGTAGCACAACAAAAAGAGCCTTTTGTGGACTCAAGGACACAGGTAGCGCCTTCCCTTGGAGTAGCTTGCGAAGTTTGAGCGCAAGCTCGAACACGGTCGTAAGTTGTTTAAGGGTTAGGAGAAGCATTCGAAGGGATGTTTGAGGCCATGTCTCGAAAATCCCTTGTCTTGGCTATGGCACGCTGTGTCTCTGTGTTTCACGAAGGAGATTTCTGTTGCTTGGTCGCGTG
>MNCI01028260.1:148402-150902 GCA_015680685.1 Gnetum montanum | reverse complement strand
AACTGGCCCAATCAACATATGTGGGGAGAGGTAGCATTCTCCCTGGGAGCACCGCACGGAGCTCTCGTGAGAGTGCTCTCCATGGGAGCACCTTGCATAGCTACACTGGCACGAGCACTCTCATAAGGCCAAGTGATGGCCCAACGGACCCTCGTGATCTAGTGTTGGCCAAACGGTCCCTTGTGAGCAGGCGTTGAACCAACGGTCCCTCATGACCAAGTGTTGGCCCAACAGACCATCGTGACCGAGTGATAGCCCAACTGAACCACGTGACCAACTATTGGCCAAACGTGCCCTCATGACCAAGGGTTGGCCAAATGGTATCTCGTGACCAAATTTATAAGGGTGCAGGATGGTATGGTTGAAACTGGCCCAATCGGCATATATGGGGAGAGGTAGCGTTCTTCCTGGGAGCACCGGACGGTGCTCTCGTGAGAGTGCTCTCCATGGGGAGCACCTCACATAGCTGCGCTCCCACGAGACCAAGTGATGGCCCAATGGACCCTCGTGACCAAGTGTTGGCCAAACGGACCCTCGTGACCAAGTGTTGGCCAAACAGACCCTCGTGACCAAGTGTTGGCCAAACGGACCCTTGTGACTAAGGGTTGGCCCAACGGTCCCTCGTGTCCAAGTGTGGGCCCAATGGTCCCTCGTGACCAACTATTGGTCAAATGGTCCCTCCTGACCAAGGGTTGGCCCAATGGTCCCTCGTGACCAAGTGTTAGCGCAACGGTCCCTCGTTACCAAGTGTCGGTGCAACGGTCCCTCGTGACCAAGTGTTGGCCCAACGGTCCCTCGTGACCACATTTATAAGGGTGCATGATGGTATGGCTGAAACTCGCCCAATGCATGGTGCTCTCGCAAGAGTGCTCTCCATGGGAGCACCTCGCAGAGCTGTGCTGGCACGAGCGCTCTCATGAGACCAACTGTTGTCTAAACGGTCCCTCGTGATCAAGTGTTGGCCAAATGGACCCTTGTGACTAAGGGTTGACCCAACGGTCCCTTGTGTCCAAGTGTGGGCCCAATGGTCCCTCGTGACCAAGTGTTGGCCAAACGGTCCCTCGTGACCAAGGGTTGGCCCAATGGTCCCTCGTGACCAAGTGTGTTGGCCCAACGGTCCCTCGTGATCACATTTATAAGGGTGCAGGATGGTATGGCTAAAACTCGCCCAATCAACATATATGGGGAGAGGTAGCATTCTCCCTGGGAGCACTGCACGGTGCTCTTGCAAGAGTGCTCTCCATGGGAGCACCTCGCATAGCTACGCTGGCACAAGCACTCTCACAAGACCAAGTGTTGGCCAGACGGTCCCTGGTGACCAACTGTTGTTCAAACGGTCCCTCGTGACCAAGTGTTGGGCAAACGGACCCTTGTGACTAAGGGTTGGCCCGACGGTCCCTCGTGTCCAAGTGTGGACCCAATGATCCCTCGTGACCAACTGTTGGCCAAACGGTCCCTCGTGACCAAGGGTTGGCCCAATGGTCCCTCGTGACCAAGTGTGGGCGCAACGGTCCCTCGTGACCAAGTGTTGGCCCAACGGTCCCTCGTGACCACATTTATAAGGGTGCAGGATGGTATGGCTGAAACTGGCCCAATCAACATATATGGGGAGAGGTAGCGTTCTCCCTGGGAGCACTGCACGGTGCTCTCGCAAGAGTGCTCTCCATGGGAGCACCTCGCATAGCTGCGCTAGCACGAGCACTCTTACGAGACCAAGTGATGGCCCAACAGACGCTTGTGACCAAGTGTTGGTCAAACAGTCCCTCGTGACCAAGTGTTGGCCAAACGGTCCCTCGTGACCAAGTGTTGGCCCAACAGTCCCTCGTGACCACATTTATAAGGGTGCAGGATTGTATGGTTGAAACTGGCCCAATCAACATATATGGGGAGAGGTAGCGTTCTCCCTGGGAGCATTGCACGGTGCTCTCGCAAGAGTGCTCTCCATGGGAGCACCTCGCATAGCTGCGCTGGCACGAGCACTCTCACGAGACCAACTAATGGCCCAACAGACCCTCGTGACCAAGTGTTGGCCAAATGGTCCCTCGTGACCAAGCGTTGAACCAACGATCCATCGTGACCTAGTGTTGGCCCAGTGGTCCCTCGTGACCAAGCATTGGCACAACGGTCCCTCGTGACCAAGCATTGAACAAGCGGTCCCTCATGACCAAGTGTTGGCCCAACGGTCCCTCGTGACCACATTTATAAGGGTGCAACATGGTATGGTTGAAATTGGCCCAATCAACATATATGGGGAGAGGTAGCGTTCTCCCTGGGAGCACTGCACGGTGCTCTCGTGAGAGTGCTCTCCATGGGGAGCACCTCGCATAGCTGCGCTGGCATGAGCGCTCTCACGAGACCAAGTGATGGCCCAACGGACCCTCGTGACCAAGTGTTGGCCAAACGGTCCCTCGTGACCAACTGTTGTCCAAACGGTCCCTCGTGACCAAGTGTTGGCCAAATGGACCCTTGTGACCAAGGGTTGGTCCAACGGTCCCTCATG
>MNCI01028260.1:121238-133797 GCA_015680685.1 Gnetum montanum | reverse complement strand
AACATATATGGGGAGAGGTAGCATTCTCCCTGGGAGAACCGCACGGTGCTCTCGTGAGAGTGCTCTTCGTGGGAGCACCTCGAATAGCTGCGCTCGCACGAGACCAAGTGATGTCCCAACAAACCCTCGTGACCAAGTGTCTGTGCAACGGTCCCTCGTGACCAAGTGTTGGCCCAAGGGTCCCTCGTGACCACATTTATAAGGGTGCAGGATGGTATGGCTGACACTCGCCCAATCAACATATATGGGGAGAGGTAGCGTTCTCCCTGGGAGCATTGCACGGTGATCTCACAAGAGTGCTCTCCATGGGAGCACCTCGCATAGCTGCACTGGCACGAGCGCTCTCATGAGACCAAGTGTTGGCCAAATGGTCCCTCGTGACCAACTGTTATTCAAACGGTCCCTCGTGATCAAGTGTTGGCCAAACGGACCCTTGTGACTAAGGGTTGGCCCAACGGTCCCTCGTGTCCAAGTGTGGGGCCAATGGTCCCTCGTGACCAACTGTTGGCCAAACGGTCCCTCGTGACCAAAGGTTGGCCCAATGGTCCCTCGTGACCAAGTGTCGGCGCAACGGTCCCTCGTGACCAAGTGTTGGCCCAACGGTCCCTCATGACCACATTTATAAGGGTGCAGGATGGTATGGCTGAAACTGGCCCAATCAACATATATGGGAGAGGTAGCGTTCTCCCTGGGAGAACTGCATGGTGCTCTCACGAGAGTGCTCTTCATAGGAGAACCTCGCATAGCTGCGCTCGCACGAGACCAAGTGATGTCCCAATGGACCCTTGTGACCAAGAGTTGACCAAACGGTCCCTCATGACCAAGAGTTGGCCAAACGGTCCCTCATGACCAAGTGTTGAACCAGCGGTCGCTCGTGACCAAGTATTGAACCAACGGTCACTCGTGACCAAGTGTTGACCCAACAGACCATCGTGACCAAGGGCTCGCCCAACGGACCATGGTATGGCTGAAACGTCTGCGCTCGCCCTTTCATGACCAAGAGTTGGCCAAACGCCCTCGTGACCAACTGCTGGCCCAACTGTCCCTCATGACCAAGTGTTGGCCCAACGGTCCCTCGTGACCAAGTGTTGGCCAAACGGTCCCTCCTGACCAAGCGTTGAACCAGCGGTCCCTCGTGACCAAATTTATAAGGGTGCAGGATGGTATGGCTGAAACAGTCCCAATCAACATATATGGGGAGAGGTTGCATTCTCCCTGGGAGCACTGGACAGTGCTCTCGTGAGAGTGCTCTTCGTGGGAGCACCTCGCATAGCTACGCTTACACGAGACCAAGTTTTGGCGGAACAGTCCCTCGTGACCAAGGGTTGGCCCAACGGTCCCTCGTGACTAAGCATTGAACCAACTATCCCTCGTGACCATGTGTTGGCCCAATAGACCATCATGACCAAGGGTTGGACCAACGGTCCCTCGTGACCAAGGGTTGGGCCAACGGTCCCTCGTGACCAAATTTATAAGGGTGCAGGATGGTATGGCTAAAACTGGCCCAATCAGCATATCTGGGGAGAGGTAGTGTTCTCCCTGGGAGCACCGCATGGTGCTCTCGTGAGAGTGCTCTGCATGGAAGCACCTCGCATAGCTGCGTTGGCACGAGTGCTCTCACAAAACCATGCGATGGTCCAACGGACCCTCGTGACCAAGGGTTGGCCCAACGGACCCACATGACCAAGGGTTGGGCCAACAGTCCCTTGTGACCAAGTGTTGGCCCAAACGGTCCCTCGTGACCAAGGGTTGGCCGAACGGTCCCTCGTGACCAAGTGTTGGCGCAACGTTCCCTCGTGACCAAGTGTTGGCCAAACGGACCCTGGTGACCAAGGGTTGGCCCTACGGTACCTCGTGACCAAGTGTTGGCGCAATGTTCCGTCGTGACCAAGTGTTGGCCAAATGGTCCCTCGTGACCAAGTGTTGGCCCAATGGTCCCTTGTGACCAAATTTATAAGGGTGCAAGATGGTATTGATGAAGCTGGCCCAATCAGCATATATGGGGAGAGGTAGCATTCTTGTTGGGAGCACTACACAGTGCTCTTGTGAGAGGGCTCTCCGTGGGAGCACCTTGCATACATTCGTAGGCACAAGCGCTCTCACGAGACCAAGTGATGCCCCAATGGACCCTCGTGACCAAGTGATGGCCAAACGGACCCTTGTGACCAAGGGTTGTTCCAACGGTCCCTCGTGACCAAATTTATAAGGGTGCAGGATGGTATGGTTGAAACTGGCCTAATCAGCATATATGGGGAGAGGTAGCATTCTTGCTAGGAGCACCGTACGGTGCTCTCGTGCGAGTGCTCTCCATGGGAGCACCTCGCATAGCTGCGCTGGCACAAGCACTCTCACAAGACCAAGTGATGGCCCAACGGACCCTCGTGACCAAGTGTTGACCAAACGGTCCCTCGTGACCAAGCGCTGAACCAACGGTCCCTCATGGCCAAGTGTCGGTCCAACAGACAATCGTGACCAAGTGATGGCCCAACAGAACCTCGTGACCAACTGTTGGCCAAACGGACCCTCGTGACCAAGGGTTGGCCCAACGGTCCCTCATGACCAAGTGTTGGCCCAACGGTCCCTCGTGACCAAGTGTTGGCACAACGGTCCCTCGTGACCAAGTGTTGGCACAACGGTCCCTCGTGACCAAGTGTTGGTGCAACGGACGCTCATGACCAAGGGTTGGCCCAACGGTCCCTCATGACCAAGGGTTGGCCCAAGGGTCCCTCGTGACCAAGGGTTGGCCCAACGGTCCCTTGTGACCAAGTGTTCGCCAAACGATCCCTCGTGATCAAGTGTTCGCCAAATGGTCCCTCGTGACCAAGGGTTGCCCCAACGGTCCCTCATGACCAAGTGTTGGCCCAACGGTCCCTCGTGACCAAGTGTTGGTGCAACGGACGCTCATGACCAAGGGTTGGCCCAACGGTCCCTCATGACCAAGTGTTGGCCCAACGGTCCCTCGTGACCAAGTGTTGGCACAACGGTCCCTCGTGACCAAGTGTTGGCACAACGGTCCCTCGTGACCAAGTGTTGACCAAACGGTCCCTCGTGACCAAGCGTTGAACCAACGGTCCCTCGTGACCAAGCTTTGAACCAACGGTACCTCGTGACCAAGTGTTGGTCCAACAGACAATCGTGACCAAGTGATGGCCCAATGGAACCTCATGACCAACTGTTACCCCAACGGTCCCTCGTGACCAAGGGTTGGCCCAACGGTCCCTTGTGACCAAGTGTTCGCCAAACGATCCCTCGTGATCAAGTGTTCGCCAAATGGTCCCTCGTGACCAAGGGTTGCCCCAACGGTCCCTCATGACCAAGTGTTCGCCAAACAGTCCCTCGTGACCAAGGGTTGCCCCAACGGACCCTCATGACCAAGTGTTGGCCCAACGGTCCCTCGTGACCAAATTTATAAGGGTGCAGGATGGTATGGCTAAAACTAGCCTAATCATCATATATGGGAAGAGGTAGCGTTGTCCCTGGGAGCACTGCACGGTGCTCTCGTGAGAGTGCTCTCCATGGGAGCAACTCACTTAGCTGCGATGGCACGAGCACTCTCATGAGTCCAAGTGCTGGCCAAACGGATGCCCTCCCTAAGAGCGTGCTCCCTGAGAGCGTTCTCCTTGAGAGTGCCTTCCTGGTACGCACGTGAGAGTGTTCTCCTTAAGAGCACCCTCCCAGAGAGTGCTCTCCCTGAGAGTGGCCTCCCTCAGAGCGTTCTCCTTGATAGTGCCTTGCGCTACGCATGTGAGAGCGTTCTCTCGAAGCATGCATTTCCTAGGAGTGCCCTCCCTGAGAACAAGGGTTGGCCCAACGGAGCTTCGTGACCAAATTTATAAGGGTGAAAGATGGTATGGCTGAAATTGGCCCAATCAGCATATATGGGGAGAGGTAGCGTTCTTCCTGGGAGCATCGCACAGTGCTTTCGCGAGAGCTCTCTCACGAGAGCACCTCGCATAGCTGCGCTGGCAAGAGCGCTCTCACAAGAGCGTCTCATGCAGTGCTTGCGAGAGCACTCTTCGTGGGAGTGCCTCTTGCTGCGCAAAGTGATGGTGTTCTCTCTTAGAGTGTACTCCATGAGAGAGCCTTGTGTTGCACATTTGAGAGCATTCTCAATGAGAGAGGCCTCGTTGAGAGCTTTCTATTGGAGAGCGCTCTTGCTGGGAGTGGCCTCCCTGAAAGCATTCTTCTCAAGAATGCCCTCCTTGAGAGTGTTCTCCATGAGAGTACCCTCCCTAAGCATGCTCAACGTGAGCATGCTCTCTGTGGGAGCGCCCTCCATGAGAGTTGCCTCCTATAGAGCGTTCTCACTAACAACGTTCTCCCCGAGAGCACCTTACGCTACGCACGTGAGAGCGTTACCCTTGGGAGCACCCTCCCTGAGAGCGCCTTGCGCTACGCACGTGAGAGCTTTCTCCTCGAAAGCGTCCTCATTGAGAGCATTCTCTTGGAGAGTGCCCTCCTTGAGAACGGTCTCCTCGAGAGCGCCCTTGTTGAGAGCGTTCTCGCTGAGTGCACCCTCTCTGAGAGCACCTTAGCATTACGCACGTGAGGATGCCCTCTGTTAGAGCAGTGTTCCTGAGAGCGTTCTCGCTGAGTGCACCCTCTCTGAGAGCGCCTTGCGTTATGCACGTGAGGACGCACTCTTCGAAAGCGTGCTCCCTGAGAGCGTTCTCCTTGAGAGTGCCCTCCCCGAAAGTGCCTTCGAGAGCGCCTTCGTTGAGAGCGTTCTCTCAGAGTGTGCCCTTCCTAAGAGTGCCCTCCAAGAGAAGTGTCTCCCTGAGGATGCCCTCCTTAAGAGCGTGCTCTGTGAGAGCGTTCTCCTTGAGAGCGCCCTTCGTTAGAGCGGCTTTTTGGAAAGCATTCTCCTTGAGAGCATCCTTCATGAGAGCACCTTGCGCAACGCATGTGAGAGTGTTCTCATTGAGCGTGCCCTCCTGGAGAGTGGCCTCCATCCAAGTGTTCTCCCTGAGAATGCCTTGCGCTACGCACATGAGAGTGTTCTCCTCGAGAGCATTGTCTTGGAGAGCATCCTCCATTAGAGCGCCCTCCCTGAGAGCTCCCTCCGTGGGAGCGTTCTCCCTGAGTACACCTTGCGCTACGCACGTGAGAGTGGTCTCTTGGAGAGCGCCCTCGTTGAGAGCGTTCTCTCGGAGCGCACCCTCCATGAGAGTGCCCTCCCTGAGAACAGGCTCACTGAGGACGCCCTCTCCAATAGCGTCCTCCTTAAGACTGCGCTTTGCGAGATCGTTCTGTGTGAGAGCGGCCTCTATTAGAGCAGCCTCCCTGAGAGCGTTCTCCTTGAGATCACCCTCCCTAAGAGCACCTTGTGCTATGCTCATGAGAGTGTTCTCCTTGAAAGTGCCCTCATTGAAAGCGTTCTCTCAAAGAGCACCCTCTGTTAGAGGGGTGTTCCTGAGAGCGTTCTCGTTGAGTGCACCCTCTTTGAGAGTGCCTTGCATTACACACGTGAGAATGTTGTCCTCGAGAGCATGCTCATTGAGAGCATTCTCATGGAGAGCAGCCTTTGTTAGAGTGTTCTCGTTGAGAGCGCCCTCCTCTAGAGCGTTCTCACTAAGAGCGTTGTCACTGAGAGCATTCTCACTGAGAGCATTTTCCTTGAGGGCGCCCTTACTTGGTGCTCTCTCTCTGAGAACGCTCTTTTTGAGAACGCGGTCTTTGTGACCAAATTTATAAGGGTGCGGGACGGTATGGCTAAAACTAGCCCAATCAGCATATATAGGGAGAGGTAGCGTTCTTCCTGGGAGCATCGCACGATGCTCTCGTGAGAGCGCTCTCACGAGAGCGCCTCGCATAGTTGCGCTGGCAAGAGCACGCTCTCATGAGAGTGGCTCATGCAGCGCTTGCGAGAGCACTCTCCATGGGAGTGCTTCTTGCTGCGCATGTGATGGTGTTCTCTCAAGGAGTGTCCTTCATCAGAGAGCCTTGCATTGTGCATTTGAGAGCGTTCTCAATGAGAGAGCCCTGGTTGAGAGCATTTTGTTGTAGAGCGCTCTTCCTGGGAGTGGCCTCCCTGAAAGCGTTCTCCCTAAGAATGCCGTCCTTGAGAGCGTTCTTCATGAGAGCACCCTCCTTGAGCATGCTCAACGTGAGCACGCTCTCTGTGGGAGCGCCCTCCATGAGAACGCTCTCCTAGAGAGCGCCCTCCTTAAGAGTGTGCTCCCGGGGAGAACACTATCTCTCCCTATATATGTTGATTGGGCCAGTTTTAGCCATACCGCCCCACACCCTTATAAATTTGGTCACGAAGGTCCATTCGGACAACGCTTGGTTGAGAGCGTCTCGTAAAGAACGTTCTCCGTGAGAGTGGCCTTTCGGAGAGCGTTCTCCTTGGGAGTGCCTTGGGCTACGCACGTTAGATTTTTCTCCTGGAGAGCACCTTCGTTGAGAGCTCCTTTTCGAAGGGTGCCCTCCCTGAGAGCAACCTCCTTGAGAGCACCTTGCATTGTGCACTTGAGAGTGTTCTCCTTGAGAGCGTACTTGTTGAGAGCGTTCTCTTGGAGAGCGTCCTTCTTGAGATCGGTCTCGCCAGGGGCACCCTCCCCGAGAGCATTCTCGTTGAGAACGCCCTCCGTTAGAGTGGCCTTTTGAAGAGCTTTCTCCTTGAGAGGGCCCTCACTGGGAGCGTTCTTCCTGTAACACCCTGGTTGAGAGCATTTTCTTGAAGAGTGCCCTCCTTGAGAGCGTTCTCCGTGAGAGCTGCCTCAGTCAGAGTGGCCTCCGCGAGAGCGTTCTCCTTGAGAGCGCCTTGTGCCCTGGTGTGAATGTTCTCCTCAAGAGCGCCCTTCCCAAGAGCGTTCTGTGTGAGAGCATCCTCTGTTAGAGCGGCCTCCATGAGAGCGTTCTCCATGAGAGCATCTTGTGTTACGCACGTGAGAGTTTTCACCTTGAGAGTGTTCTTTCGTAGAGCGCCCTTCCTAAGAGCGCCCTCCTTGAGAACGTCCTCCTTGAGAGCGGTCTCCCTGAGGACGTCCTCATCGGTAGCGTTCTCCCTGTTGCACCCTCGTTGAGAGCGGTCTCCCTGGAGAACGCCCTCCTTGAAAGCGGTCTCCCTGAGAGCGCGCTCATGGGGAGCGGTCTTTGTAAGAGTGCTCTCCTTGAGAACACCCTTCTTGAGAGCGATCTTGCTGAGGACACCTTCATTGGAAACATTCTCCCTTGAGTGCCCTCATCGGGAGCAGTCTCCTTGGGAGTGGTCTTCCTAAGTGTGCCCTCCCTGAGAATGCCCTCCTTGAGAGTGTTCTCCCTGAAAGCATCCTCTGTTAGAGCGGCCTCCATGAGAGCGATCTTGCTGAGGACACCTTCATTGGAAACATTCTCCCTTGAGTGCCCTCATCGGGAGTAGTCTCCTTGGGAGCAGTCTTCCTAAGAGTGCCCTCACTGAGAACGCCCTCCTTGAGAGCAATCTCACTGAGGATGCCTTCATCGGGAGCGTTCTCCTTGGAGCACCCTCGTTGAGAGCAGTCTCCCTGGAGAATGCCCACCTTGAGAGCGGTCTCTCTGACAGCACCCTCATTGAAAGCGTTCTCCTTGGAGCACCCTTGTTGAGAGCGTTTTGTTGAAGAGTGCCCTCCTTGAGAGTGTTCTCCCTGAAAGCATCCTCTGTTAGAGCGGCCTCCGTGAGAGCGTTCTCCAAGAGAGCAGCTTGCGTTACGCATGTGAGAGCACTCACCTTGAGAGCGTTCTTTTGTAGAGCATCCTTCCTAAGAGCGTCTTCCCTGAGAATGCCCTCCTTGAGAGTGGTCTCCCTGAGGATGTCCTCATCGGTAGCGTTCTCCCTGTTGCGTCCTCATTGAGAGCGGTCTCCCTGGAGAACGCCCTCCTTGAGAGCGGTCTCCCTGAGAACGTGCTCATGGGGAGCGGTCTCCTTGAGAGCGGTCTTCGTAAGAGTGCCCTCCTTGAGAATGCCCTTCTTGAGAGCGATCTTGCTGAGGACGCCTTCATCGTGAACGTTCTCCCTCGAGCGCCCTAATCAGGAGCGGTCTCCTTGGGAGCGGTCTTCCTAAGTGTGCCCTCCCTGAGAATGCCCTCCTTGAGAGAAATCTGACTGAGGACGCCCTCATCAGGAGCGTTCTCCCTTGAGCGTGCTCATCGGGAGCAGTCTCCTTGGGAGTGGTCTTCCTAAGAGTGCCCTCCCTGAGAACGTCCTCCTTGAGAGCAATCTCACTGAGGACGCCTTCATCGGGAGCGTTCTCCCTGGAGCGCCCTCATTGAGAGCGATCTTCCTAGAGAATGCTCGCCTTGAGAGGAGTCTCTCTGATAGCACCCTCATCGAAAGCGTTCTCCTTGGAGCACCCTCATTTAGAGCGTTTTGTCGAAGAGTGCCCTCTTTGAGAGCATTCTCCCTAAGAGCATCCTCTATTAGAGCGGCCTCCGTGAGAGTGTTCTCCAAGAGATCACCTTGCGTTACGCACGTGAGAGCGCTCACCTTGAGAGCGTTCTTTCGTAGAGTGCCCTTCCTAAGAGCTTCTTCCCTAAGAACGCCCTCCTTGACAGCGGTCTCCCTGAGGACATCCTCATCGGTAGCGTTCTCCCTGTTGCGCCCTCGTTGAGAGCAGTCTCCCTGGAGAACGCCCTCCTCGAGAGTAGTCTCCCTGAGAGCGCGCTCATGGGGAGAGATCTCCTTGAAAGTCGTCTTCGTAAGAGTGCCCTCCTTGAGAACGCCCTTCTTGAGAGCGATCTTGCTGAGGACGTCTTCATCGTGAACGTTCTCCCTCGAGCATCCTCATTGAGAGCAGTCTCCTTGGGAGCGGCCTTCCTAAGTGTGCCCTCCCTGAGAACGCCCTCCTTGAGAGCAATCTCACTGAGGATGCCCTCATCGGGAGCGTTCTCCCTGGAGCGCCCTCATTGAGAGTGCCCTCATCAGGAGCAGTCTCCTTGGGAGCGGTCTTCCTAAGTGTGCCCTCCCTGAGAACGCCCTCCTTGAGAGCAATCTCACTGAGGACGCCGTCATCGGGAGCATTCTCCCTGGAGTGCCCTTGTTGAGAGCGGTCTCCCTGGAGAATGCTTGCCTTGAGAGCGGTCTCTCTGACAGCGCTCTCATCGAAAGCGTTATCCTTGGAGCACCCTCGTTGAGAGCGTTTTGTCGAAGAGTGCCCTCCTTGAGAGCGTTCTCCCTGAGAGCATCCTCTGTTAGAGTGGCCTCCGTGAGAGCGTTCTCCAAGAGAGCACCTTGCGTTACGCACGTAAGAGCGCTGACCTTAAGAGCGTTCTTTCGTAGAGTGCCCTTCCTAAGAGTGTCTTCCCTAAGAACACCCTCCTTGAGAGCGGTCTCCCTGAGGACGTCCTCATCGGTAGCGTTCTCCCTGTTGCGCCCTCGTTGAGAGCGGTCTCCTTGGAGAACGCCCTCCTTGAGAGTGGTCTCCCTGAGAGCGTGCTCATGGGGAGCGGTCTCCTTGACAGCGGTCTTCGTAAGAGTGCCCTCCTTGAGAATGCCCTTCTTGAGAGCGATCTTGCTGAGGATGCCTTCATCGTGAACTTTCTCCCTCAAGCACCCTCATCGGGAGCGGTCTCCTTGGGAGCAGTCTTCCTAAGTGTGCCCTCCCTGAGAACGCCCTCGTTGAGAGCAATCTCACTGAGGACGCCCTCATCGGGAGCATTCTCCCTTGAGCACCCTCATTGAGAGCACCCTCATCGGGAGCAGTCTCCTTGGGAGCGGTCTTTCTAAGAGTGCCCTCCCTAAGAACGCCCTTGTTGAGAGCAATCTCACTAGGGACGCCTTCATCGGGAGCATTCTCCCTAGAGCGCCCTTGTTGAGAGCAGTATCCCTGGAGAATGCCCGCCTTGAGAGCGGTCTCTCTGACAGCGCCCTCATCGAAAGCATTCTCCTTGGAGCACCCTCGTTGAGAGCGTTTTGTCGAAGAGTTCCCTCCTTGAGAGCGTTCTCCCTGAGAGCATCCTCTATTATAGCGGCCTCCGTGAGAGTGTTCTCCAAAAAAGCAGCTTGCGTTACGCACGTGAGAGCGCTGACCTTGAGAGCATTCTTTCGTAGAGTGCCCTTCCTAAGAGCGTCTTCCCTAAGAACGCCCTCCTTGAGAGTGGTCTCCCTAAGGACATCCTAATCGGTAGCGTTCTCCCTGTTGTGCCCTCGTTGAGAGCGGTCTCCCTGGAGAACGCCCTCCTTGAGAGCGGTCTCCCTGAGAGAGTGCTCATGGGGAGTGGTCTCCTTGAGAGCAGTCTTCGTAAGAGTGCCCTCCTTGAGAACACCCTTCTTGAGAGCGATCCTGCTAAGGACGCCTTCATTGTGAACTTTCTCCCTCGAGCGCCCTCATCGGGAGCGGTCTCCTTGGGAGCGGTCTTCCTAAGTGTGCCCTCCCTGAGAACGCCCTCCTTGAGAGCAATCTCACTGAGGACACCCTCATCAGGAGCATTCTCCCTGGAGCACCTTCATTGGGAGCAGTCTCCTTGGGAGCGGTCTTCCTAAGAGTGCCCTCCCTGAGAACGCCCTCCTTGAGAGCAATCTCATTGAGGACGCCTTCATTGGGAGCGTTCTCCCTGGAGCGTCCTCTTTGAGAGCGGTCTCCCTGGAGAATGCCTACCTTGAGAGTGGTCTCTCTGACAGCTCCCTCATCAAAAGCGTTCTCCTTGGAGTGCCCTCGTTGAGAGCGTTTTGTCGAAGAGTGCCCTCCTTGAGAGCGTTCTCCTTGAGAGCATCCTTTGTTAGAGCGGCCTCCATGAGAGCGTTCTCCAAGAGAGCACCTTACATTACGCACGTGAGAGCGCTCACCTTGAGAGCGTTCTTTCATAGAGCGCCCTTCCTAACAGTGTCTTCCCTAAGAACGCCCTCCTTGAGAGTGGTCTCCCTGAGAGTGCGCTCATGGGGAGCGGTCTCCTTGAGAGCGGTCTTCGTAAGAGTGCCCTCCTTGAGAACGCCCTTCTTGAGAGCAATCTTGCTAAGGACGCCTTCATCGTGAACGTTCTCCCTCGAGCGCCCTCATTGGGAGCGGTCTTCCTTAGTGTGCCCTCCCTGAGAAAGCTCTCCTTGAGAGCAATCTCACTGAGGACGCCCTCATCGGGAGCGTTCTCCCTGGAGTGCCCTCATCGGGAGTAGTCTCCTTGGGAGCGGTCTTCCTAAGAGTGCCCTCCCTGAGAATGTCCTCCTTGAGAGCAATCTCACTAAGGACGCCTTCATCGGGAGCATTCTCCCTGGAGCGCCCTCGTTGAGAGCAGTCTCCCCGGAGAATGCCCTCCTTGAGAGCGGTCTCTTTGACAGCGCCCTCATCAAAAGCGTTCTCCTTGGAGCGCCCTCGTTGAGAGCGTTTTGTCGAAGAGTGCCCTCCTTGAGAGCGTTCTCCTTGAGAGCATCCTCTGTTAGAGCGGCCTCCATGAGAGCGTTCTCCAAGAGAGCAGCTTGCGTTACGCACGTGAGAGCACTGTCCTTGAGCTGGTCCTTCGTGATCAAATTTATAAGGATGCAGGACGGTATAGCTGAAACTGGCCCAATCAACATATATAGGGGGAGGTAGAGTTGACGAGCGGTCAGAGTGATAGAGTGATACATGGGTTTCTCCCCTTAGGGATGCATTGCCCAGCCCACGATATCGTGACCTCGTTGTTCATGTCCGTGACCCATGAGCCTTGTTTGCGAAGAAGGATAGCCCTGGAGAAGGCGGTGTCCTTGTTTACGATTTGAGATAAAAGGCTTGCAGCGTTGCGGGCATGTTCCATGGGGTTGGTTGCCCTAGAGTGATCTTGTTGGAGTGCCCTCATTGAGAGCTCCCTCTGGGCAAGTGCTCTCCCTCAGAAGGGACCTCCCTAAGCACACTTTCCGTTATGCACGCAAGAGTATTCTCCTGTAGAGCACCCTTGTTGAGATTATTCTCTTGGGGAGCTACCTCCATTAGAACACCGTCATTGAGATTGGTTTTGCTGGGGACACCCTCATTGAGAGAGTCCTTTTTTAAGAGCGTTCTACGTGAGATCGCCCTCCTTGAGAGCATTCTCCCTGAGAGCTCTTTCCCTTAGAGCGACCTCTCTCAGAGCGTTCTCCTCTAGGGCACCTTGCGTTGCGCACGTGAGAGTGTTCTCCCTGAGAGTGCCTTTGTTGAGAGCGTTCTCTTGGAGAGTGGCCTCGATTAGAATGCCTTCCTTGAGAGCGGGCTCCGTGAGATCGCCCTTGATGAGAGCGTTTTTTTTAGGAGTGCCCTTCATTGGAGGGGCCTTTGGAAGAGTGTTCTCTTTGAGAGCACCCTCGTTGAGATCGTTCTGTCGAAGAGTGCCTTCGTTTAGAGCGCGTCCTTCATGAGAGCGTTTTCCCTAAGAGCGGCCTCTGTGAGAACGTCCTTCTTGAGGACATGTTCTCTAATTATCTTGTGCTATGCCCATGAGAGCGTTCTTTTTTAGAGCACCCTTGTTGAGAGCTCTTTCTCAGAAGGTGCCCTCTTAGAGAACAGTCTTCTTTTGTGCAAGCACCCTCAGAGTGTTTGACTTGAGATCACCTTATGTTACGCACATGATAGTGTTCTCCCTGAGAGCGTTGTTGTTGGGAGCATTCTCTTGGAGAGCGTCCTCCATTACAGCGCCCTCGTTGAGATCGGTCTGG
>MNCI01028260.1:100427-112553 GCA_015680685.1 Gnetum montanum | reverse complement strand
TGACCAAGTGTTGGCCAAACGGTCCCTCATGACCAAGCATTGACCCGACAGTCCCTCGTGACAAAGTGTTGGCCAAACGGAGCATCATGACCAAGGGTTGGGCCAACGGTCCCTCATGACCAAATTTATAAGGGTGCAGGATGGTATGGCTGAAATTGGCCCAATCAACATATGTGGGAAGGGGTAGCATTCTCCCTGGGAGCACAGCACGGTGCTCCCGCAAGAGTGCTCTCCATGGGAGCACCTCGCATAGCTACGTTGGCACGAGCGCTCTCACGAGACCAAGTGTTGGCCCAACGGTCCCTCGTTACCGAGTGTTGGCCAAACGGAGCATCGTGGTGAAGGGTTGGCCCAACGAACCCTCGTGACCAAGTGTTGGCCCAATGGTCCCTCATGACCAACTGTTGGCCAAAGGGTCCCTCGTGACCAAGTGTTGACGCAACGGACCCTCATGACCAAGGGTTGGCCCAACGGTCCCTCGTGACCAAGTGTTGGCCCAACAATCCCTCGTGACCGAGTGTTGGCCAAACGGTCCCTCGTGACCAAATTTATAAGGGTGTAGGATGGTACGGCTGAAACTGGCCCGATCAGCATATCTGGGGAGAGGTAGCATTCTTCCTGGGAGCACCGCATGGTGCTCTCGTGAGAGTGCTCTGCATGGGAGCACCTCGCATAGCTGTGCTGGCACGAGTGCTCTCACAAAACCATGCGATGGCCCAACGGACCCTCGTGACCAAGGGTTGGCCCAACGGACCCGCATGACCAAGGGTTGGGCCAACGGTCCCTTGTGAACAAGTGTTGGCCCAAACGGTCCCTCGTGACCAAGGGTTGGCCCAATGGTCCCTCATGACAAAGTGTTGGCGCAACGTTCCCTCGTGACCAAGTGTTGGCCAAAAAGACCCTGGTGACCAAGGGTTGGCCCAACGGTACCTCGTGACCAAGTGTTGGCCAAACGGACCCTCGTGACCAAGTGTTGGCCCAACGGTCCCTCGTGACCAAATTTATAAGGGTGCAGGATGGTATGGCTAAAACTGGCCCAATTAGCATATATGGGGAGAGGTAGCGTTCTCCCTGGGAGCACCGCACGGTGCTCTCGTGAGAGTGCTCTCCATGGGAGTAACTTGCTTAGCTGTGATGGCACGAGCGCTCTGACGAGTCCAAGTGCTGGCCAAACGGACGCCCTCCCTGAGAGCGTGCTCCTTGAGAGCGTTCTCCTTGAGAGTGCCTTCCCGGTACGCACGTGAGAGTGTTCTCCTTGAGAGCACCCTCCCGGAGAGTGCTCTCCCTGAGAGCAGCCTTCCTTAGAGCATTCTCCTTGATAGTGCCTTGCGCTATGCATGTGAGAGCGTTCTCTCGGAGCATGCCCTTCCTAGGAGTGCCCTCCTTGAGAACAAGGGTTGGCCCAACGGAGCTTTGTGACCAAATTTATAAGGGTGCAAGATGGTATGGTTAAAACTGGCCCAATCAGCATATATTGGGAGAGGTAGCGTTCTTCCTGGGAGCATCACCTAGTGCTCTTGCGAGAGCGCTCTCACGAGAGCACCTCGCATAGCTGCGCTGGCAAGAGCGCTCTCACAAGAGCGTCTCATGCAGCGCTTGCGAGAGCACTCTCCGTGGGAGTGCCTCTTGCTGCGCAACATGATGATGTTCTCTCTTAGAGTGTACTCCACGAGAGAGCCTTGTGTTACACATTTGAGAGCATTCTCAATGAGAGAGGCCTCATTGAGAGCATTCTGTTGGAGAGTGCTCTTCCTGGGAGTGGCCTCCCTCAAAGCGTTCTTCTTGAGAATGCCCTTCTTGAGAGTGTTCTCCATGAGAGTACCCTCCCTAAGCATGCTCAACATGAGCGTGCTCTCTGTGGGAGCACCCTCCATGAGAGCTGCCTCCTATAGAGCGTTCTCACTGACAACGTTCTCACCGAGAGCACCTTACGCTACGCACGTGAGAGCGTTACCCTTGGGAGCACCCTCCCTGAGAGCGCCTTGCGCTACGCATGTGAGAGCTTTCTCCTCGAAAGCGTCCTGATTGAGAGCGTTCTCTTGGAGAGTGCCCTCCTTGAGAACGGTCTCCTCGAGAGCGCCCTTGTTGAGAGCGTTTTCACTGAGTGCACCCTCTCTGAGAGCACCTTGGCGTTACGCACGTGAGGATGCCCTCCATTAGAGCAGTGTTCCTGAGAGCGTTCTCGCTGAGTGCACTCTCTCTGAGAGTGCCTTGAATTACGCACGTGAGGACACCCTCCTCGAGAGCGTGCTCCCTGAGAGCATTCACCTTGAGAGCGTCCTCCCCGAAAGCGCCTTTCGGTACGCACGTGAGAGTGTTCTCGTTGAGAGCACCCTTCGTGGGAGCGTTCTCCCTGAGCACACCTTGCGCTACGCACGTGAGAGCATTCTCCTAGAGAGCGTCCTCTTTGAGAGCATTCTCCTGGAGAGCACCCTCCCTAAGCATGCTGAACGTGAGCACACTCTCTATGGGAACGCACTCCATGGAGAGCATTCTCGCTGACAGCATTCTCCCCAAGAGCACCTTACACTACGCACGTGGGGACGTTCTCCTTTGGGGTGCCCTCCCTGAGAGCACCTTGTGCTACGCACGTGAGAGTGTTCTCCTTGAAAGCGCCCTCATTGAGAGCGTTCTCTTGGAGAGTGCCCTGCTTGAGAATGGTCTCCCTGAGGACGCCCTCCTTGAGACCATCCTCCTTAAGAGCATGCTCCATGAGAACATTCTCCTTGAGAGTGCCCTCCCCGAGAGCACTTTCCGCTATGCACATGAGAGTGTTCTCATTGAGAGCACCATCTCGGAGGGCGTGCTCCCAGAGAGTGCTCTCCCTGAGAGCGGCCTCCCTCATAGCATTTTCCATGATAGTGCCTTGCACTACGCATCTGGGAGTGTTCTCCTTGAGAGCGCCTTCGTTGAGAGCGTTCTCTCAGAGTGTGCCCTTCCTAAGAGTGCCCTCCGAGAGAAGTGTCTCCCTGAGGACGCCCTCCTTATGAGTGTGCTTTGTGAGAGTGTTCTCCTTGAGAGCGCCCTTCGTTAGAGCGGCTTTTTGGAAAGCGTTCTCCTTGAGAGCGCCCTTCATGTGAGCACCTTGCGCAACGCACGTGAGAGTGTTCTCGTTGAGAGCGCCCTCCTGGAGAGTGGCCTCCCTCCAAGCGTTCTCCCTGAGAATGCCTTGCGCTACACACATGAGAGTGTTCTCCTTGAGAGCATTATCTTGGAGAGCATCCTCCGTTAGAGCGCCCTCCCTAAGAGCTCCCTACGTGGGAGCGTTCTCCCTGAGTACACCTTGCGCTACACACGTGAGAGTGGTCTCTTGGAGAACGCCCTCATTGAGAGCGTTCTCTCGGAGTGCACCCTCCATGAGAGTGCCCTCCCTAAGAACGGGCTCACTGAGGACGCCCTCTCCAATAGCATCCTCCTTAAGACTGCCCTTTGCGAGATCATTCTATGCGAGAGCGGCCTCTGTTAGAGAAGCCTCCCTGAGAGCTTTCTCCTTGAGATCACCCTCCCTAAGAGCACCTTGTGCTATGCTCATGAGAGTGTTCTCCTTGAGAGTGCCCTCATTGAAAGCGTTCTCTCAAAGAGCACCCTCTGTTAGAGGGGTGTTCCTGAGAGCGTTCTTGTTGAGTGCACCCTCTTTGAGAGTGCCTTGCGTTACGCACGTGAGAATGTTGTCCTCGAGAGCACGCTCGTTGAGAGCATTCTCATGGAGAGCAACCTTTGTTAGAGCGTTCTCGTTGAGAGCGCCCTCCCTGAGAGCGTTCTCACTGAGAGCATTCTCACTGAGAGAATTTTCCTTGAGGGTGCCCTTACTTGGTGCTCTCTCTCTGAGAATGCTCTTTTTGAGAACGCGGTCTTCGTGATCAAATTTATAAGGGTGTGAGAAGGTATGGCTAAAACTGGCCCAATCAGCATATATAGGGAGAGGTAGCGTTCTTCCTGGGAGCATCACATGATGCTCTTGCGAGAGCGCTCTCACGAGAGCACCTCACATAGCTGTGCTGGCAAGAGCGTGCTCTCATGAGAGTGCCTCATGTAGCACTTGCGAGAGCACTCTCCGTGGGAGTGCTTCTTGCTGCGCACGTGATGGTGTTCTCTCAAGGAGTGTCCTTCATCAGAGAGCCTTGCATTACGCATTTGAGAGCATTCTCAATGAGAGAGCCCTGGTTGAGAGCATTTTGTTGTAGAGTGCTCTTCCTGGGAGTGGCCTCCCTGAAAGCATTCTCCCCGAGAATGCCCTCCTTAAGAGTGTTCTTCGTGAGAGTGCCCTCCTTGAGCATGGTCAATGTGAGCACGCTCTCTATGGGAGCGCCCTCCATGAGAACGCTCTCCTAGAGAGTGCCCTCCATGAGAACGCTCTCCTAGAGAGCGTCCTCCTTAAGAGTGCACTCTCGGGGAGAACACTATCTCTCCCTATATATGTTGATTGGGCCAGTTTTAGCCATATCGTCCCATACCCTTATAAATTTGGTCACGAAGGTCCATTCAGACAATGCTTGGTTAAGAGCGTCTCCTAAAGAACGTTCTCCATGAGAGCGGCCTTTCGGAGAGCGTTCTCCTTGAGAGTGCCTTGGGCTACGCACGTGAGATTGTTCTCCTAGAGAGCGCCTTCGTTGAGAGCTCCTTTTCGAAGGGTGCCCTCCTCGAGAGCGACCTCCTTGAGAGCACCTTGCATTGCACACCTGAGAGTGTTCTCCTCGAGAGCGTACTTGTTGAGAGCATTCTCTTGGAGAGTGCCCTTCTTGAGATTGGTCTCGCCATGGGTGCCCTCCCCGAGAGCGTTCTCGTTGAGAGCACCCTCCGTTAGAGTGGCCTTCTAAAGAGCTTTCTCCTTGAGAGGGCCCTCGCTGGGAGCATTCTCCCTATAACACCCTGGTTGAGAGCATTCTGTTGAAGAGTGCCCTCCCTGAGAGCGTTCTTTGTGAGAGCTACCTCAGTCAGAGCGACCTCCGCGAGAGCGTTCTCCTTGAGAGCGCCTTGCGCCCTGGTGTGAATGTTCTCCTCAAGAGTGCCCTCCCCAAGAGTGCTCTGCGCGAGAGCATCCTCCGTTAGAGCGGCCTCCATGAGAGCATTCTCCATGAGAGTACCTTGCATTACGCGCGTGAGAGTTTTCACCTTGAGAGCGTTCTTTCGTAGAGCGCCCTTCCTAAGAGCGCCCTCCTTTAGAACGTCCTCCTTGAGAGTGGTCTCCCTGAGGATGTCCTCATCGGTAGCATTCTCCTTGTTGCGCCCTTGTTGAGAGCGGTCTCCCTGGAGAACGCCCTCGTTGAGAGCGGTCTCCCTGAGAGCGCGCTCATGGGGAGCGGTCTTCATAAGAGTTCCCTCCTTGAGAACGCCCTTCTTGAGAGCGATCTTGCTGAGGACGCCTTCATCAGGAACATTCTCCCTCAAGCACCCTCATCGGGAGCAGTCTCCTTGGGAGCGGTCTTCCCAAGTGTGCCCTCCTTGAGAATGCCCTCCTTGAGAGCAATCTCACTAAGGACGCCCTCATCGGGAGCGTTCTCCCTGGAGCGCCCTCATTGAGAGTGCCCTCATCGGGAGTAGTCTCCTTGGGAGCGGTCTTCCTAAGAGTGCCCTCCCTGAGAATGCCCTCCTTGAGAGCAATCTCACTGAGAATGCCTTCATCGGGAGCATTCTCCCTGGAGCACCCTCATTGAGAGCGGTCTCCCTGGAGAATGCCCTCCTTGAGAGCGGTCTCTCTGACAGTGCCCTCATTGAAAGCATTCTCCTTGGAGTGCCCTCATTGAGAGCATTCTCCCTGAGAGAATCCTCTGTTAGAGCGGCCTCCGTGAGAGCGTTCTCCAAGAGAGCACCTTGCATTACGCACGTGAGAGCACTCACCTTGAGAGCGCTCTTTCGTAGAGTGCCCTTCCTAAGAGCATCTTCCCTGAGAACGCCCTCGTTGAGAGCGGTCTCCCTGAGGACATCCTCATTGGTAGCGTTCTCCCTGTTGCGCCCTCATTGAGAGTGGTCTCCCTGGAGAATGCCCTCCTTGAGAGCGGTCTCCCTGAGAGCGCACTCATGGGGAGCGGTCTCCTTGAGAGCGGTCTTCGTAAGAGTGCCCTCCTTGAGAACGCCCTTCTTGAGAGCAATCTTGCTGAGGATGCCTTCATCGTGAACGTTCTTCCTTGAGCACCCTCATCAAGAGCAGTCTCCTTGGGAGTGGTCTTCCTAAGTGTGCCCTCCCTGAGAATTCCCTCCTTGAGAGCAATCTCACTGAGGATGCCCTCATCAGGAGCGTTCTCCCTGGAGTGCCCTCATTGAGAGTGCCCTCATCGGGAGCAGTCTCCTTGGGAGCGGTCTTCCTAAGAGTGCCCTCCCTGAGAACGCCCTCCTTGAGAGCAATCTCACTGAGGACGCCTTCATCGGGAGCATTCTCCCTAGGGCACCCTCATTGAGAGCGGTCTCCCTGGAGAATGCCCGCCTTGAGAGCGGTCTCTCTGACAGCGCCCTCATTGAAAGCGTTCTCCTTGGAGTGCCCTCGTTGAGAGCATTTTTTCGAAGAGTGCCCTCCTTGAGAGCGTTCTCCCTGAGAGCATCCTCTGTTAGAGCGGCCTCCGTGAGAGCATTCTCCAAGAGAGCACCTTGCGTTACGCACGTGAGAGCGCTCTCCTTGAGCTGGTCCTTCGTGATCAAATTTATAACGGTGTGGGACGGTATGGCTGAAATTGGCCCAATCAATATATATAGGGGGCGGTAGAGTTGATGAGCGGTCGGAGTGATAGAGCGATACGTGGGTTTCTCCCCTCAGGGATGCGTTGCCCTGCCCACGATATCGCAGCCTCGTTGTTCATGTCCATGACTCGTGAGCCTTGTTTGCGAAGAAGGATAGCCCCGGAGAAGGCGGTGTCCTCGTTTACGATTTGAGATAAAAGGCTTGTAGCGTTGTGGGCATGTCCCGTTGGGTTGGTTGCTCTGGAGCGATCTTGTTGGAGCGCCCTCATTGAGAGCTCCCTCTGGGTGAGTGCTCTCCCTTAGAAGGGACCTCCTTGAGCGCACTTTGCATTATGCACGCGAGAGTGTTCTCCTGTAGAGCACCCTTGTTGAGATTGTTCTCTTGGGGAGCTACCTCCATTAGAACACTGTCATTGAGATCGGTTTTGCTGGGGGCACCCTCGTTGAGAGAGTCCTTCTTTAAGAGCATTCTACGTGAGATCGCCCTCCTCGAGAGCATTCTCCCTGAGAGCTCTCTCCCTTAGAGTGACCTCTCTCAGAGCGTTCTCCTCTAGGGCACCTTGCGTTGCGCACGTGAGAGTGTTCTCCTTGAGAGTGCCTTTGTTGAGAGCGTTCTCTTGGAGAGTGGCCTCGATTAGAATGCCTTCCTTGAGAGCGGGCTCCGTGAGATCACCCTCAATGAGAGCGTTATTTTTAGGAGTGCCCTTCATTAGAGGGGCCTTCGGAAGAGTGTTCTCTTTGAGAGCACCCTCGTTGAGATCG
The DNA here is from genome assembly GCA_015680685.1 of Gnetum montanum. Classification (NCBI taxonomy): domain Eukaryota; kingdom Viridiplantae; phylum Streptophyta; class Gnetopsida; order Gnetales; family Gnetaceae; genus Gnetum; species Gnetum montanum. The sequence continues at coordinate 105,119 of MNCI01028260.1, read as the reverse complement.
TTCTATCGAAGAGTGCCTTCGTTTAGAGCACGCCCTTCACAAGAGTGTTTTCCCTGAGTGCGGCCTCTATGAGAATGTCCTTCCTAAGGACGCGTTCTCTGATTATTTTGTGCTACGCCCGTGAGAGCATTCTTTTTCAGAGCGCCCTCGTTGAGAGCTCTTTCTCAGAAGGTGCCTTCTTAGAGAACGATCTTCTTTTGTGCAAGCACCCTCAGAGCGTTCGACCTGAGATCACCTTGTGTTATGCACATGATAGTGTTCTCCCTGAGAGCGTTGTTGTTGGGAGCATTCTCTTGGAGAGCGTCCTCCATTACAGCGTCCTCGTTGAGATCGGTCTGGCTGAGGACGCCCTCCTTGAGAGCGTTCTTCTTCAGAGCGCCCTCTATTAGAGCGACCATCTGACAAGTGTTCTCTTTGAGGGTGCCCTCTCCGAGATCGTTCTTCATAGAGTGCCCTCGTCGAGATCGTTCTGTCGAAGGATGCCCTCATTTAGATCGCCTTTGCTGAGATCGTTCTTCCTAAGAGCGGTCTCTGTGAAAGCATTCTCCTTGAGAGCTTCCTCCATGATGGCGTTGTCCATGGGATCACCTTGCGTTATGCACGTGAGAGTGTTCACCTTGAGAGTGCCGTCATTGAGAATGCTTGGATCAGAGAGTGCCCTTCCTAAGAGTGCCCTCCCTGAGAACGGTGTCGTTGAGGACGCCCTTCTGGAGAGGCGTCCTCCTTAAGAACGTTCTCGGTGGTAGTGGCATCTCTAGGATCACGTTCCATTAGAGCTGCTTTTTGGATAGTGTTCTCCTTGAGAGCGCCTTCCCCGAGAGCGCTTAGCGTTAGTCGCGTGAGAGTGTTCTCCTAGAGAGTGCTCTCGATGAGAGATCGCTCTCGAAGGATGCCCTCGTTGAGAGCGTCCTCCTTGAGAGCGTTGTACGTGAGATCGCCTTCCCTGAGAGTGTTCTTCTGGACAGCACCTTGCTAAAGTGGCCTTCCATTTGAGCGTTCTCCGTGGAGCGCCGTCATCGAGAACGTTTTGTTGAAGAGCACCCTCCAGTAGAGTGGCCTTTGCAAGAGCATTCTCGTTGAGAGCGGATTCGATGAAAGCGTTGTCCATGAGAGCACCTTGCGTTATGCACGTGAGAGTGTTCACCTTGAGAGCACCCTCGTTGAGCACGTTCTTTTGGAGAACGCCCTTCGTAAGAGTGCCCTTCCTAAGAATGCCCTCCTTGAGATTGGCCTCCCAGAGGATGCCCTACTCAAGAGCGTCTTTCTTAAGAATGTTCTTCATGAGATCGACCTCCCCAGGAGTGCCCTCCTTGAGAGCATTCTCATGGAGAGCTTTGTGCACAAGAGTGGCATCTCGAAGAGCGATCTCCTTAAGAGCGTTTTTCTTGAGAGCGCGTTGCGCTACGTTATAGTGTTCTCTAAGAGGGCACTCTCGTAGAGAGCTTCGTCTTGGAGGGTGACCTCCTGGAGAGCGGTCTCCCTTAGAGCGTTCACCCTAAGAGCACTTTGCGTTATGCATGTGAGAGTGTTCTCCTTGAGAGTGCCTTTATTGAGCTACCTTTGTATTAGAATGCCATCCTTGAGATCGGTCTTATTGGGGATGCCCTCCTTTAGAGCGTTCTACATGAGATCGCCCTCCCCGAGATCACCCTCCCCGAGAGCATGGATTTGATCTTTCGTGACCAAATTTATAAGGGTGTGGGACGGTATGGCTGAAACTGGCCCAATCAACATATATAGGGGGAGGTAGAGTTGACGAGAGGTTGGAGTGATAGAGTGATACGTGGGTTTCTCCCCCCAGGGATGTATTGCCCTGCCCACGATATTGCAGCGTGGTTGTTCATGTGGATGACTTGCAAGGCTTGTTTTGAAGAAGGATAACCCCGAAGAAGGCGGTGTCCTCGTTTACGATTTGATTCGGGTGACCGTTTCATGGTCGTAGCACATCGAAAATAGGCGGTACTGATTGCTTTACGGGATTGAATGATCCCATGTGGAAACGTTGTTGAACAATTTCGTGCGAACGGTAGTGTTGATTTGGTGCGGTGGAGGAGGCAGAGCGTTTGGATGCCCCCACGGGGTAGCGTCGAGTGCATGTCGTCTCTGCCTGTTCACCGATTCGATTGCCTAGTAGTGCATGGGTGGTAATGGCGAGTTTACCTGGACGGGTCGAGAAAGGAGGAGGGACATGTTCTCTTTTTTTCTGCATGCAGTTGAGGATGCGTCGTTGTTGGTTTCAGTTTGAGGACTCTATAGACTTGGGTGACACTCTCGAGGTCATAGCACAACGAAAAGAGCCTTTTGTGGACTCAAGGACACAGGTAGCACCTTCCCTTGGAGTAGCTTGCAAAGTTTGAGCGCAGGCTCGAACACGGTCGTAAGTGGTTTAAGGGTTAGGAGAAGCAGTCGGAGGGATGTTTGAGGCCATGTCTCAAAAATCCCTTGTCTTGGTTGTGGCATGCTGTGTCTCTGTGTTTCACGAAGGAGTTTTCTGTTGCTCGATCGCGTGACGAGGAATTTGGTTAACCCTGAAACTCGTTTTTGTAGAGTTGTGAGATCGGAGCCAGCACTGATGGCTTTACAGGATTGAACGATCCCGTGCGGAAACGTTGTTGAACGATTTCGTGCGAACGGTAGCGTTGATTTGGTGTGGTGGAGGAGGCAGAGCGTTTGGACACCCCCACGGGGTAGCGTTGAGCGCATGTCATCTCTGCCTATTCACTGATTCGATTGCCTAGTAGCGCATGGGTGGTAATGGCGAGTTTACCTGGACGGGTTGAGAAAGGACTAGGGACATGTTCTCTTTTGTTCTGCATGCAGTTGAGGGTGCGTCGTTGTTGGTTTCGGTTTGAGGACTCTATAGACTCGGGTGACCGTCTCGAGGCCGTAGCACAACAAAAAGAGCCTTTTGTGGACTCAAGGACATAGGTAGCGCCTTCCCTTGGAGTAGCTTGCAAAGTTTGAGCGCAGACTTGAACAGGGTCGTAAGTTTTTTAAGGGTTAGGAGAAGCAGTCAGAGGGATGTTTGAGGCCATGTCTCAAAAATCCCTTGTCTTGGCTACGGCATGCTATGTCTCTATGTTTCACGAAGGAGTTTTCTGTTGCTCAGTTGCGTGACGGGGAATTCGGTTAACCCTGAAACTCGTTTGTATAGAGTTGCAATATCGGAGCCGGCACTGATGGCTTTACGGGATTGAACGATCGCATGTGGAAACATTGTTGAATGATTTTGTGCGAATGGTAGCATTGATTTGGTGCGGTGGAGGAGGCAAAGCATTTGGATGCCCCCACAGGGTAGCGTCGAGCGCATGTCGTCTCTGCCTGTTCACCGATTCGAGTGCCTAGTAGCGCATGGGTGGTAGTGGCGAGTTCACCTGGACGAGTCGAGAAAGGAAGAGCAACTTGGTCTCTCTTGTTCTTCGTGCATTTGCGGGTGCATTGCTGTTTTTTTCGGTTCGAGGATTCTATTGATTCGGGTGACTGTTTCGTGATCGTAGCATCTCGAGAATAGCCTTTCACAGATTCAAGGACACAGGCTTGCGGTGTGATGCGAACGATGCCTCCAGCATCGGTTCATAGTTGGGTTTGCGATTCTGGGATTCCTCTGTTGTTTTCCTTGATGCGGAAGAGGTTGAGCATGTGTGAACGGTTATGTCGGGTTTGTGTGGTTGAGGTAGCAGAGCATGTCGACACCCCCACAGGGTAGCATCGGGTGCATGTTTCCTCTTCCTGATCACAGATCCGGCCGCTCAGTACCGCGCTGGTGGTAGATGCGAGTTCACGTGCATGTGCTAGGGTACCAGGAGGACTGAGGTTCTGTTATCCTTCATGCACGTTCATGTGGCTCATTCTTCAATGGGTGTCCCCAGAGGTGGCCTTTATCGGTGCGGCGTGTGCTGCTTCCTGCGTGGAACTTTGCTCTCATGGAGAAGCATTTTTGAGGTAGCGCTCTCGGGTTCGGTAATCGTATCGAGGGGATGGCGGAACCCGTAGGCATACCTTGATGTTTGGCATTTGCGTGAATGTTGGATGGTGCGGGCAGTAAGCTGTGCGCTTGCTCGATGCCCTCGACACTCGCATGTCCGTGGTCGAGAGTGAGGCTACATTTGTCGCCTGTTGCGGTGCCGGGTTTTCTGGGCGTAAACCGGGGAATGGTGCCGGCGAAGGATTCTGTGCGAAATCGGTGCATGGAGGGTGTGTCGTGCCTTTCGAGTAAGGAAGGACGATGGTGTCCACCGCACGGGTGTAGATGGCGTTACCTGGTTGATCTTTCCAGTAGTCATATGCTTGTCTCAAAGATTAAGCCATGCATGTCTAAGTATGAACTTACTTCAAATGGTGAAACTGCGGATGGCTCATTAAATCAGTTATAGTTTCTTTGATGGTATCTTACTACTCGGATAACCATAGTAATTCTAGAGCTAATACGTGTAGCAAATCCCGACTCTCATAAGGGATGCATTTATTAGATAAAAGGCCGATGCGAGCTTGCTCGTTTGCTCGGTGAATCATGGTAACTGGACGGATCGCACGACCCTTGTGCCAGCGACGCTTCATTCAAATTTTTGCCCTATCAACTTTCGATGGTAGGATAGAGGCCTACCATGGTTGTGATGGGTGACGGGGAATTAGGGTTCGATTCTGGAGAGGGAGCCTGAGAAATGACTACCACATCCAAGGAAGGAAGCAGGC
>MNCI01028260.1:97373-100208 GCA_015680685.1 Gnetum montanum | reverse complement strand
GATCCTGTTGTGTTGGCCTTCGGGATGGGAGTAATGATTAATAGGGACTGTCGGGGGCATTCGTATTTCATTGTCAGAGGTGAAATTCTTGGATTTATGAAAGACGAACTAGTGCGAAAGAATTTGCCAAGGATGTTTTCATTAATCAAGAACGAAAGTTGAGGGCTCGAAGATGATTAGATACCATCCTAGTCTCAACCATAAACGATGTCGACCAGGGATCGGTGGATATTGCTCTTAGGACTCCGTCGGCACCTTCTGAGAAATCAGAGTGTTTGGGTTCCGGGGGGAGTATGGTCGCAAGGCTGAAACTTAAAGGAATTGATGGAAGAACACCACTAGGAGTGGAGCCTGCGGCTTAATTTGACTCAACACGGGAAAACTTACCAGGTCCAGACATAGTAAGGATTGATAGATTGAGAGCTCTTTCTTGATTCTATGGGTGGTGGTGCATGGCCGTTCTTAGTTGGTGGAGTGATTTTTCTGGTTAATTCCGTTAACGAACGAGACCTCAGCTTGCTAACTAGCTACGTGGAGGTATGCCCTTCGTGGACAGCTTCTTAGAGGGACTATGGCCACTAAGGCCATGGAATTTTGAGGCAATAATAGGTCTGTGATGCCCTTAGATGTTCTGGGCCGCACGCGCGCTACACTGATGCATTCGGTGAGCCTCCTTCCCTGGTCTGAGAGGATCAGGAAATCTTGTGAAAATGCATCATGATGGGGATAGATCTTTGCAATTATCGGTCTTGAATGAGGAATTCCTAGTAAGCGTGAGTCATCAGCTCGCATTGACTACGTCCCTGCCCTTTGTACACACCGCCCATCGCTCCTACCGATTGAACGATCTGGTGAAATGTTCGGATTACGGTGACGATGATGGTTTCGTCATCATCGACGTCGTGAGAAGCTCATTGAACCTTATCGTTTAGAGGAAGGAGAAGTCGTAACAAGGTTACCGTAGGTGAACCTGCGGTAGGATCATTGACGTGCACATGGTTTTGTCTCGTTGGTTACGGTCTTGCGTTTCCGTCGCAACGACGAAGAACGCTTGGGGGACCACGACGGTGGTGGCGCGCCGGGATGGGATGGGACTTCGTGGGGAGAGCATGCACTTGGTGGGGGACGCGAGATGTTGCTTCAGAAGTATGCCTCACACGTTTGATGGATCGATGGCCCCAGGCAGGCTTCAGGGCGTCGATCTAGAGTGGGATTAGGTTCCCTCCCGATGGAGGACGTGTCGTCGTCGTTCGTTGAGGATAGGCAACCCGCGAAGGGAGCGTGTACACCTGGGTGAGAGAGAGTCATGGAGCTCTACGTTCGTGGTCAAATGGCTATTAAAATACAAAGGCTATACGTGAGGGGGACATACGAGGGCCAGTTTTTTCTTCCCCGGGCCATCCGGTTCCGCAGGGTGGTCGGCATCACCCTTGTCTGGACGTCGACGCTTTGTCGCATCCCCTGGGTGGCGCTTGCTTCTCTTTCCCCAATGCAAGGGTGTGAGTGGCACCAAGGATGTGAGGAACGTCTGCCTCGGTGGTCAACCGGGATTGGTGACCCCAACCACGACTCTCGACAGTGGATATCTCGGCTCTCGTTTCGATGAAGAACGTAGCAAAATGCGATACTTTGTGTGAATTGCAGAATCTCGTGAATCATCGAATCTTTGAACGCAAGTTGTGCCTGAGGCCTAGGTCAAGGGCACGTCTGGCTGGGTGTGATGAAAGATCCTAGGGCGCGCCCTCCTTGCCTGGTGTGAGGGGGCAGCGGATGTGGTCATCTGTGTCTCCCGAGGTGCGGTCGCCTGAAAATTTGCCGTTGATCGTGTTTTCTGGCTTCTACCCGGACGGAGCGATGGATGGTGGTGGTGGTCTATGCGTTCCCTGCACTGAGCACGCACGAGGTATGTTTGCCCCCTCCCTGCCCTTCTCCTTCGGTGCAATGCGGGACCGAGTGACCGACGGGGGCGATGTTCCTCCTTTGCGTCACGCATAGGAGGGGTGATGCTTCCTCTTCTCAATGACCCCAGTTCAGGTGAGGGTACCCACCGAGTTTAAGCATATAACTAAGCAGAGGAAGAGAAACTTACAAGGATTCCCCTAGTAACAGCGAGCAAACCGGGAAAAGCCCAACATGAAAATCTGGCAGCGGAGGCCACCCGAATTGTAGTCTGCAGAAGCGTCCCCTGCGGTGGACCGAGCCTAAGTCCCCTGGAACGGGATGCCATAGAGGGTGACAGCCCCATTGGGCTCAGACCCTACTGCATCACGGGGTGCTATCGATGAGTCGGGTTGTTTGGGAATGTAGCCCTAAGTGGGTGGTAAATTCCATCCAAGGCTAAATATGCGCGAGAGACTGATAGCGAACAAGTACCACGAGGGAAAGATGAAAAGGACTTTGAAAAGAGAGTTAAAAAGTGCTTGAAATTGTTGAGAGGGAAGCGGATGGAGGCCAACATTGCTTCCCAGCCTGACGTGGAGTGGAGCGTGTACGCTTTGGTCCGCCGCTCGGTTCGGGAGGCAAGTCTGCATGGATCGGCGCCGTGGCACAAGTGTGCGTAGCTGGCTGTGCGCGAGCTGCCACTGCGACAGTCGAGGGTCCAAGCGTGCATCCCCTGGAGGGGTAGGTCCTATGGCGTCTGCACGCTTGGGACGTGGATTGCATGGTCTTTCCATTCGACCCGTCTTGAAACACGGACCAAGGAGTCTAACATGCGTGCAAGTTGTCGGGTTTGGAAACCCGTACGGCGCAAGGAAGCTGAAAGGCAGGATCCGTGCGTGGGTGCAGAGCACCGTCCACCGACCTTGATCTTGTTGAGAAGGGTTCGAGTGAGAG
>MNCI01028260.1:77373-92373 GCA_015680685.1 Gnetum montanum | reverse complement strand
GGTATGGCTGAAACTTGCCCAATCAACATATATGGGGAGAGGTAGCGTTCTCCCTGGGAGCACTGCACAGTGCTCTCGCAAGAGTGCTCTCCATGGGAACACCTCGCATAGTTGCGCTGGCACGAGCGCTCTCACGAGACCAAGTGTTGGCCAGATGGTCCCTCGTGACCAACTGTTGTCCAAACGGTCCCTTGTGACCAAGTGTTGGCCAAACGGACCCTTGTGACTAAGGGTTGGCCCGATGGTCCCTCGTGTCCAAGTGTGGGCCCAATGATCCCTCGTGACCAACTGTTGGTCAAACGGTCCCTCGTGACCAAGTGTGGGCACAACGGTCCCTCGTGTCCAAGTGTGGGCCCAATGGTCCCTTGTGACCAACTGTTGGCCAAACGGTCCCTCGTGACCAAGGGTTGGCCCAATGGTCCCTCGTGACCAAGTGTGGGTGCAATGGTCCCTCGTGACCAAGTGTCGGCGCAACGATCCCTCGTGACCAAGTGTTGGCCCAATGGTCCCTCGTGACCAAGTGTGGGCACAACGGTCCCTCGTGTCCAAGTGTGGGCCCAATGATCCCTCGTGACCAACTGTTGGCCAAACGGACCCTTGTGACTAAGGGTTGGCCCGATGGTCCCTCGTGTCCAAGTGTGGGCCCAATGGTCCCTTGCGACCAACTGTTCGCCAAACGGTCCCTCGTGACCAAATTTATAAGGGTGCAGGATTGTATGGTTGAAACTAGCCCAATCAACATATATGGGGAGAGGTAGCGTTCTCCCTGGGAGCACTGCACGGTGCTCTCGCAAGAGTGCTCTCCATGGGAGCACCTCGCATAGCTGCGCTGGCACGAGCGCTCTCACGAGACCAACTGATGGCCCAACGGACCCTCGTAACCAACTGTTGGCCAAATGGTCCCTCGTGACCAAGCGTTGAACCAACGATCCCTCATGACCCAGTGTTGGCCCAACGGTCCCTCGTGACCAAGCGTTGGCGCAACGGTCCCTCGTGACTAAGCGTTGAACCAGTGGTCCCTCATGACCAAGTGTTGGCCCAACGGTCCCTCATGACCACATTTATAAGGGTGCAGGATGGTATGCCTAAAATTGGCCCAATCAACATATATGGGGAGAGGTAGCGTTCTCCCTGGGAGCATCACACGGTGCTCTTGTGAGAGTGCTTTCCATGGGGAGCACCTCGCATAGCTGCGCTAGCATGAGCGCTCTCACGAGACCAAGTGATGGCCCAACGAACCCTAGTGACCAAGTGTTGGCCAAACTGTCCCTCATGACCAACTATTGTCCAAACGGTCCCTCGTGACCAAGTGTTGGTCAAACGGACCCTTGTGACTAAGGGTTGGCCCAAAGGTCCCTCGTGTCCAAGAGTTGGCCAAACGGTCCCTCGTGACCAAGAGTTGGCCAAACGGTCCCTCATGACCAAGCGTTGAACCAACGGTCCCTCGTGACCAAGTGTTGGCCCAACGGTCCCTCCTGACCACATTTATAAGGGTGCAGGATGGTATGGCTGAAACTCGCCCAATCAACATATATGGGGAGAGGTAGTGTTCTCCCTGGGAGCACTGCACGGTGCTCTTGCAAGAGTGCTCTCCATGGGAGCACCTCGCATAGCTGCGCTGGCACGAGCGCTCTCATGAGACCAAGTGTTGTCCAAACGGTCCCTCGTGACCAAGTGTTGGTCAAACGGACCCTTGTGACTAAGGGTTGGCCCAAAGGTCCCTCGTGTCCAAGAGTTGGCCAAACGGTCCCTCGTGACCAAGAGTTGGCCAAACGGTCCCTCATGACCAAGCGTTGAACCAGCAGTCGCTCGTGACCAAGCGTTGAACCAACGGTCCCTCGTGACCAAGTGTTGGCCCAACAGACCATCGTGACTAAGGGCTGGCCCAACGGACCCTCGTGACCAACTGTTGTCCAAATGGTTCCTTGTGACCAACTGCTGGCCCAACGGTCCCTCGTGACCAACTGCTGGCCCAACTGTCCCCCATGACCAAGTCTTGGCCCAACGGTCCCTCATGACCAAGTGTTGGCCAAACGATCCCTCCTGACTAAGCATTGAACCAGCGGTCCCTCGTGACCAAATTTATAAGGGTGCAGGATGGTATGGCTGAAACTGGCCCAATCAACATATATGGGGAGAGGTTGCATTCTCCCTGGGAGCACCGAACAGTGCTCTCGTGAGAGTGCTCTTCGTGGGAGCACCTTGCATAGCTGCGCTTACATGAGACCAAGTTTTGGCGGAATAGTCCCTAGTGACCAAGGGTTGGCCCAATGGTCCCTCGTGACCAAGCATTGAACCAACGGTCCCTTGTGACCACGTGTTGGCCTAACAGACCATCGTGACCAAGCGTTGGCCCAACGGTCCCTCGTGACCAAGTGTTGGCCAAACGGTCCTTCATGACCAAGCGTTGACCCGACAGTCCCTCGTGACAAAGTGTTGGCCAAATGGAGCATCGTGACCAAGGGTTGGGCCAACGGTCCCTCGTGACCAAATTTATAAGGGTGTAGGATGGTATGGCTGAAATTGGCCCAATCAACATATGTGGGGAGGGTTAGCATTCTCCCTGGGAGCATAGCACGGTGCTCCCGCAAGAGTGCTCTTCATGGGAGCACCTCGCATAGCTGTGTTGGCACGAGCGCTCTCACGAGACCAAGTGTTGGCCCAACGGTCCCTCGTGACCGAGTGTTGGCCAAACGTAGCATCGTGGCGAAGGGTTGGCCCAACGAACCCTCGTGACCAAGTGTTGGCCCAATGGTCCCTCGTGACCAACAGTTGGCCAAAGGGTCTCTCCTGACCAAGTGTTGACAAAAGGGTCCCTCGTGACCAAGTGTTGATGCAACGGACCCTCGTGACCAAGGGTTGGCCCAACGGTCCCTCATGACCGAGTGTTGGCCCAACGGTCCCTTGTGACCACGTGTTGGCCAAACGGTCCCTCGTGACCAAATTTATAAGGGTGCAGGATGGTACGGCTGAAACTGGTCCAATCAGCATATCTGGGGAGAGGCAGCATTCTCCCTGGGAGCACCGCACGGTGCTCTCGTGAGAGTGCTCTACATGGGAGCACCTCACATAGCTGCGTTGGCACGAGTGCTCTCACAAAACCATGCGATGGCCCAACGGACCCTCGTGACCAAGGGTTGAGCCAATGAACCCGCATGACCAAGGGTTGGGCCAACGGTTCCTTGTGACCAAGTGTTGGCCCAAACGGACCCTCGTGACCAAGGGTTGGCCCAACGGTCCCTCGTGACCAAGTGTTGGCGCAACGTTCCCTCGTGACCAAGTGTTGGCCAAACGGACCCTGGTGACCAAGGGTTGGCCCAACGGTACCTCGTGACCAAGTGTTGGCGCAACGTTCTGTCATGACCAAGTGTTGGCCAAACGGTCCCTCGTGACCAAGTGTTGGCCCAACGGTCCCTCGTGACCAAATTTATAAGGGTGCAAGATGGTATGGATGAAGCTGGCCCAATCAGCATATATGGGGAGAGGTAGCATTCTCGTTGGGAGCACCGCATGGTGCTCTCATGAGAGGGCTCTCCATGGGAGCACCTCGCATACATTCACAGGCACAAGCGCTCTCACGAGACCAAGTGATGGCCCAATGGACCCTCGTGACCAAGTGATGGCCAAACGGACCCTCGTGACCAAGTGTTGGCCAAATGGTCCCTCATGACCAAGTGTTGGCCCAACAGACCATCATGCCCTAGTGATGGCCCAATGGTCTCTCGTGGCCAAGTGTTGGCCCAACGGTCCCTCGTGACCAAATTTATAAGGGTACAAGATGGTATGGCTGAAATTGGCCTAATCAGCATATATGGGGAGAGGTAGCATTCTTGCTGGGAGCACCGTACGGTGCTCTCGTGAGAGTGCTCTCCATGGGAGCACCTCGCATAGCTGTGCTGACACAAGCACTCTCACGAGACCAAGTGATGGCCCAACGGACCCTCGTGACCAAGTGTTGACCAAACGGTCCCTCGTGACCAAGCGCTGAACCAACGGTTCCTCATGGCCAAGTGTTGGTCCAACAGACAATCGTGACCAAGTGATGGCCCAACGGAACCTCGTGACCAACTGTTGGCCAAACGGTCCCTCGTGACCAAGGGTTGGCCCAACGGACCCTCGTGTCCAAGTGTTGGCCCAACGGTCCCTCGTGACCAAGGGTTGGCCCAACAGTCCCTCGTGACCAATTGTTGGCCAAACGGTACCTCGTGACCAAGGGTTGGCCCAACCGTCCCTGGTGACCAACTGTTGGACCAACGGACCCTCGTGACCAAGTGTTGGCCAAACGGACCCTCGTGACGAAGGGTTGGCCCAACCGTCCCTGATGACCAACTGTTGGCCAAACGGACCCTCGTGACCAAGTCTTGGCCAAACGGACCCTCATGACCAAGTCTTGGCCAAACGGACCCTCGTGACCAAGTCTTGGCCCAACGGTCCCTCGTGACCAAGTGTTGGCCAAACGGACCCTCGTGACCAAGTCTTGGCCAAACGGACCCTCGTGACCAAGTGTTGGCCAAACGGACTCTCGTGATCAAGTCTTGGCCCAACGGTCCCTCATGACCAAGTGTTGGCCAAACGGTCCCTCGTGACCAAGTGTTGGCGCAACAGACGCTCGTGACCAAGGGTTGGCCCAACCATCCCTGGTGACCAACTGTTGGACCAACGGTCCCTCGTGACCAAATTTATAAGGGAGCAGGATGGTATGGCTGAAACTGGCCCAAACAACATATATGGGGAGAGGTAGTGTTCTCCCTGGGAGCACCTTGCATAGCTACGCTGGCACGGGCACTTTCACGTGACCAAGTGATGGCCCAAGGGACCCTCGTAACCAAGTGTTGGCCAAACGTTCCCTCGTGACCAAGCGTTGAACCAACGGTCCCTCGTGACGAAGCGTTGAACCAACGGTCCCTCGTGACCAAGTGTTGGTCCAACAGACAATCGTGACCAAGTGATGGCCCAATGGAACCTCGTGACCAACTGTTGCCCCAACGGTCCCTCGTGACCAAGGCTTGGCCCAACAGTCCCTCATGACCAAGTGTTCGCCAAACGATCCCTCATGATCAAGTGTTCGCCAAACGGTCCCTCGTGACCAAGGGTTGCCCCAACGGTCCCTCGTGACCAAGTGTTTGCCAAAAGGTCCCTCGTGACCAAGGGTTGCCCCAACAGACCCTCGTGATCAAGTGTTGGCCCAACAGTCCCTCGTGACCAAATTTATAAGGGTGCAGGATGGTATGGCTAAAAATGGCCCAATTAGCATATATGGGGAGAGGTAGCGTTCTCCCTGGGAGCACCGCACGGTGCTCTCGTGAGAGTGCTCTCCATGGGAGAAACTCACTTAGCTGCGATGGCACAAGCGTTCTCATGAGTCCAAGTGCTGGCCAAACGGACGCCCTCCCTGAGAGCATGCTCCCTGAGAGTGTTCTCCTTGAGAGTGCCTTCCCGGTACGCATGTTAGAGTGTTCTCCTTGAGAGCACCCTCCCGGAGAGCACTCTCCCTGAGAGCAGCCTCCCTCAGAGCGTTCTCCTTAACAGTGCCTTGCGCTACGCATGTGAGTGCGTTCTCTTGGAGCATGCCCTTCCTAGGAGTGCCCTCCCTGAGAACAAGGGTTGGCCCAACGGAGCTTCGTGACCAAATTTATAAGGGTGCAAGATGGTATGGCTGAAACTGGCCCAATCAGCATATATGGGGAGAGGTAGCGTTCTTCCTGGGAGCATTGCATGGTGCTCTCGCGAGAGCGCTCTCACGAGAGCGCCTTGCATAGCTGCACTGGCAAGAGCACTCTCACAAGAGCGTCTCATGCAGCGCTTGTGAGAGCACTCTTCATGGGAGTGCCTCTTGCTGCGCAACGTGATGGTGTTCTCTCTTAGAGTGTACTCCACGAGAGAGCCTTGTGTTGCGCATTTGAGAGCATTCTCAATGAGAGAGGCCTCGTTGAGAGCATTCTGTTGGAGAGCGCTCTTCCTGGGAGTGGCCTCCCTAAAAGCGTTCTTCTCGAGAATGCCCTCCTTGAGAGTGTTCTCTGTGAGAGTGCCCTCCCTAAGTATGCTCAACGTGAGCATGCTCTCTGTGGGAGCACCCTCCATGAGATCTGCCTCCTATAGAGCATTCTCACTGACAACGTTCTCCCCGAGAGCACCTTACGCTATGCACGTGAGAGCGTTACCCTTGGGAGCGCCCTCCCTGAGAGCGCCTTGCGCTACGCACATGAGAGCTTTCTCCTCGAAAGCGTCCTCATTGAGAGCGTTCTCTTGGAGAGTGCCCTCCTTGAGAATGGTCTCCTCGAGAGTGCCCTTGTTGAGAGCGTTCTCGCTGAGTGCACCCTCTCTGAGAGCACCTTGGTGTTACGCACGTGAGGATGCCCTCCGTTAGAGCGGTGTTCCTGAGAGCATTCTCATTGAGTGCACCCTCTCTGAGAGCACCTTGCATTACTCATGTGAGGATGCCCTCCTCAAGAGCATGCTCCCTGAGAGCGTTCTCCTTGAGAGCATCCTCCCCGAAAGCACCTTTCGGTACGCACGTGAGAGTGTTCTTGTTGAGAGCACCCTTCGTGGGAGCGTTCTCCCTGAGCACACCTTGTGCTACGCACGTGAGAGCATTCTCCTGGAGAGCGTCCTCGTTGAGAGCGTTCTCTTGGAGGGCTTCCTCCTTGAGCATGCTGAACGTGAGCATGCTCTCTGTGGGAGCGCACTCCATGGAAAGCATTCTCGCTGACAGCATTCTCCCCAAGAGCATCTTACACTATGCATGTGGGAGTGTTCTCCTTTGGGGCGCCCTCCCTAAGAGCACCTTGTGCTATGCACGTGAGAGTGTTCTCCTCGAGAGCTCCCTCATTGAGAGCATTCTCTTGGAGAGTGCCCTCCTTGAGAACGGTCTCCCTGAGGACGCCCTCCTTGAGAGCATCCTCCTTAAGAGCATGCTCCATGAGAACGTTCTCCTTGAGAGCGTCCTCCCTGAGAGCACCTTCTGCTACGCACGTGAGAGTGTTCTCATTGAGAGCACCATCTTGGAGGGCACGCTCCCAGAGAGCGCTCTCCCTGAGAGTAGCCTCCCTCATAGCATTTTCCCTGATAGTGCCTTGTGCTACGCATCTGGGAGTGTTCTCCTTGAGAGCACCTTCATTGAGAGCATTCTCTCAGAGCGTGCCCTTCCTAAGAGTGCCCTCCGAGAGAAGTGTCTCCCTGAGGATGCCCTCCTTAAGAGTATGCTCTGTGAGAGTGTTCTCCTTGAGAGCGTCCTTCGTTAGAGCGGCTTTTTGGAAAGCATTCTCCTTGAGAGTGCCCTTCATGGGAGCACCTTGCGCAACGCACGTGAGAGTGTTCTCGTTGAGAGTGCCCTCATGGAGAGTGGCCTCCCTCCAAGCATTCTCCCTGAGAATGCCTTGTGCTACGCACATGAAAGTGTTCTCCTCGAGAGCATTGTCTTGGAGAGCATCCTCCGTTAGAGTGCCCTCCCTGAGAGCTCCCTCCATGGGAGCATTCTCCCTGAGTACACCTTGCGCTACGCATGTGAGAGTGGTCTCTTGGAGAGCGCCCTCATTGAGAGTGTTCTCTTGGAGTGCACCCTCCATGAGAGTGCCCTCCTTGAGAACGGGCTCACTGAGGACGCCCTCTCCAATAGCGTCCTCCTTAAGACTGCCCTTTGTGAGATCGTTCTGTGCGAGAGCGGCCTCTGTTAGAGTAGCCTCCCTGAGAGCATTCTCCTTAAGATCACCCTCCCTAAGAGCACCTTGTGCTATGCTCATGAGAGTGTTCTCCTTGAGAGCGCCCTCATTGAAAGCGTTCTCTCAAAGAGCACCCTCTGTTAGAGGGGTGTTCCTGAGAGCGTTCTCGTTGAGTGCACCCTCTTTGAGAGTGCCTTGCGTTAGGCATGTGAGAATGTTGTCCTCGAGAGCATGCTCATTGAGAGCATTCTCATGGAGAGCACCCTTTGTTAGAGCATTCTCGTTAAGAGCGCCCTCCCCGAGAGCGTTCTCACTGAGAGAATTTTCCTTGAGGGCACCCTTACTTGGTGCTCTCTCTCTGAGAACGCTCTTTTTGAGAACGCGGTCTTCGTGACAAAATTTATAAGGGTGCGGGACGGTATGGCTAAAACTGGCCCAATCAGCATATATAGGGAGAGGTAGTGTTCTTCCTGGGAGCATCGCACGATGCTCTCGCGAGAGCACTCTCACGAGAGCGCCTCGCATAGCTGCACTGGCAAGAGCGCGCTCTCATGAGAGCGCCTCATGCAGCGCTTGTGGGAGCACTCTCCGTGGGAGTGCTTCTTGCTGCGCATGTGATGGTGTTCTCTCAAGGAGTGTCCTTCATCAGAGATCCTTGCATTGCGCATTTAAGAGCGTTCTTAATGAGAGAGCCCTGGTTGAGAGCATTTTGTTGTAGAGCGCTCTTCCTGGGAGTGGCCTCCCTAAAAGCGTTCTCCCTGAGAATGCCCTCCTTGAGAGCGTTCTTCGTGAGAGCGCCCTCCTTGAGCATGCTCAACGTGAGAACGCTCTCTGTGGGAGCGCCCTCCATGAGAACGCTCTCCTAGAGAGTGCCCTCCATGAGAACGCTCTCCTAGAGAGCGCCCTCCTTAAGAGTGTGCTCCCGAGGAGAACACTATCTCTCCCTATATATGTTGATTGGGCCAGTTTTAGCCATATCGTCCCACACCCTTATAAATTTGGTTACGAAGGTCCATTCGGACAACGCTTGGTTGAGAGTGTCTCCTAAAGAACATTCTCCATGAGAGCAGCCTTTCGGAGAGTGTTCTCCTTGAGAGTGCCTTGGGCTACGCACGTGAGATTGTTCTCCTAGAGAGCGCCTTCGTTGAGAGCTCCTTTTCGAAGGGTACCCTCCCCGAGAGCGACCTCCTTGAGAGCACCTTCCGTTACGCACCTGAGAGTGTTCTCCTCGAGAGGGTACTTGTTGAGAGCGTTCTCTTGGAGAGTGCCCTTCTTGAGATCGCTCTCGCCAAGGGCACCCTCACCGAGAGCGTTCTTGTTGAGAGCGCCCTCCGTTAGAGTGGCCTTCTGAAGAGCTTTCTCCTTGAGAGGTCCCTCGCTAGGAGCATTCTTCCTGTAACACCCTGGTTGAGAGCATTCTGTCGAAGAGTGCCCTCCCTAAGAGTGTTCTCCGTGAGATCTGCCTCAGTCAGAGCAGCCTCCGCGAGAGCGTTCTCCTTGAGAGCGCCTTGCACCCTGGTGTGAATGTTCTCCTCAAGAGCGCCCTCCCCAAGAGTGTTCTTCGTGAGAGCATCCTCCATTAGAGTGGCCTCCATGAGAGCGTTCTCCATGAGAGCACCTTGCGTTACGCACGTGAGAGTTTTCACCTTGAGAGCATTCTTTCGTAGAGCACCCTTCCTAAGAGCGCCCTCCTTGAGAACGTCCTCCTTGAGAGTGGTCTCCCTGAGGATGTCCTCATCGGTAGCGTTCTCCCTATTGTGCCCTCATTGAGAGCAGTCTCCCTGGAGAACGCCCTCATTGAGAGCAGTCTCCCTGAGAGCGGACTCATGGGGAGCGGTCTTCGTAAGAGTGCCCTCCTTGAGAATGCCCTTCTTGAGAGCGATCTTGCTGAGGACGCCTTCATCAGGAACATTCTCCCTCGAGCGCCCTCATCGAGAGCAGTCTCCTTGGGAGCAGTCTTCCTAAGTATGCCCTCCCTAAGAACGCCCTCCTTGAGAGCAATCTCACTGAGGATGCCCTCATCCGGAGCGTTCTCCCTGGAGCGCCCTCATTGAGAGCGCCCTCATCGGGAGCAGTCTCCTTGGGAGCGGTCTTCCTAAGAGTGCCCTCCCTGAGAACGCCCTCCTTGAGAGCAATCTCACTGAGGACGCCTTCATCGGGAGCGTTCTCCCTGGAGTGCCCTCGTTGAGAGTGGTCTCCCTAGAGAATGCCCTCCTTGAGAGCGGTCTCTCTGACAGTGCCCTCATCAAAAGCGTTCTCCTTGGAGCGCCCTCGTTGAGAACGTTCTCCCTGAGAGCATCCTCTGTTAGAGCGGCCTCCGTGAGAGCGTTCTGCAAGAGAGGACCTTGCGTTACGAATGTGAGAGCACTCACCTTGAGAGCATTCTTTCGTAGAGTGCCCTTCCTAAGAGCGTCTTCCCTGAGAACGCCCTCCTTGAGAGTGGTCTCCCTAAGGATGTCCTCATCGGTAGTGTTCTCCCTGTTGCGTCCTCGTTGAGAGCGGTCTCCCTGGAGAACGCCCTCCTTGAGAGCGGTCTCCCTAAGAGCGCGCTCATGGGGAGCGGTCTCCTTGAGAGAGGTCTTCGTAAGAGTGCCATCCTTGAGAATGGCCTTCTTGAGAGTGATCTTGCTGAGGACACCTTCATCGTGAACATTCTTCCTCGAGCGCCCTCATCGGGAGCAGTCTCCTTGGGAGCGGTCTTCCTAAGTGTGCCCTCCCTGAGAACACCCTCCTTAAGAGCAATCTCACTAAGGACGCCAGCATCGGGAGCCTTCTCCTTGGAGCACCCTCATTGAGAGTGCCCTCATCGGGAGCAGTCTCCTTGGGAGCGGTCTTCCTAAGAGTGCCCTCCCTGAGAACGCCCTCCTTGAGAGCAATCTCACTGAGGACACCTTCATCGGGAGTGTTCTCCCTGGAGCACCCTCGTTGAGAGTGGTCTCCCTGGAGAATGCCCTCCTTGAGAGCGATCTCTCTGACAGCGCCCTCATCAAAAGCATTCTTCTTGGAGCGCCCTCGTTGAGAACGTTTTGTCGAAGAGTGCCCTCCTTGAGAGCGTTCTCCCTAAGAGCATCCTCTGTTAGAGCGGCCTGCGTGAGAGCGTTCTCTAAGAGAGCACCTTGTGTTACGCACGTGAGAGCGCTCACCTTGAGAGCATTCTTTCATAGAGCACCCTTCCTAAGAGCGTCTTCCCTGAGAACGCCCTCCTTGAGAGCGGTCTCCCTGAGGATGTCCTCATCGGTAGCGTTCTCCCTGTTGCGCCCTCGTTGAGAGTGGTCTCCCTAGAGAATGCCCTCCTTGAGAGAGGTCTCCCTAAGAGCGCGCTCATGGGGAGCGGTCTCCTTGAGAGCGGTCTTCGTAAGAGTGCCCTCCTTGAGAATGCCCTTCTTGAGAGTGATCTTGCTGAGGACACCTTCATCGTGAACATTCTTCCTCGAGCGCCCTCATCGGGAGCAGTCTCCTTGGGAGCGGTCTTCCTAAGTGTGCCCTCGCTAAGAACACCCTCCTTAAGAGCAATCTCACTGAGGATGCCCTCATCGGGAGTGTTCTCCTTGGAGCGCCCTCATCGGGAGCAGTCTCCTTAGGAGCGGTCTTCCTAAGAGTGCCCTCCCTGAGAACGCCCTTCTTGAGAGTAATCTCACTAAGGACGCCTTCATCGGGAGCGTTCTCCTTGGAGTGCCCTCATTGAGAGCAGTCTCCCTGGAGAATGCCTGCCTTGAGAGCGGTCTCTCTGATAGCGCCCTCATCGAAAGCGTTCTCCTTGGAGCACCCTCGTTGAGAGCATTTTGTCGAAGAGTGCCCTCCTTGAGAGCGTTCTCCCTGAGAGCATCCTCTGTTAGAGCGGCCTTTGTGAGAGTGTTCTCCAAGAGAGCACCTTGCGTTACACATGTGAGAGTGCTCTCCTTGAGCTGGTCCTTCGTGATCAAATTTATAAGGGTGCGGGACGGTATGGCTGAAACTGGCCCAATCAACATATATAGGAGGAGGTAGAGTTGACGAGTGGTTGGAGTGATAGAGCGATACGTGGGTTTCTCCCCTCAGGGATGCGTTACCCTGCCCATGATATCATGGCCTCGTTGTTCATGTCCATGAATCGTGAGCCTTGTTTGCGAAGAAGGATAGCCCCGGAGAAGGCGGTGTCCTCATTTACGATTTGAGATAAAAGGCTTGTAGCGTTGTGGGCATGTTCCATGGGGTTGGTTGCCCTAGAGTGATCTTGTTGGAGCGCCCTCGTTGAGAGCTCCCTCTGGGTGAGTGATCTCCCATAGAAGGGACCTCCCTGAGTGCACTTTGCGTTATGCACGCAAGAGTGTTCTCCTGGAGAGGACCCTTGTTGAGATTGTTCTCTTGGGGAGCTACCTCCATTAGAACACCGTCATTGAGATCGGTTTTGCTGGGGGCGCCCTCGTTGAGAGAGTCCTCCTTTAAGAGCATTCTACATGAGATTGCCCTCCTCGAGAGCATTCTCCCTGAGAGCTCTCTCCCTTAGAGCGACCTCTCTCAGAGCGTTCTCCTCTAGGGCACCTTGCGTTGCGCACATGAGAGTGTTCTCCTTGAGAGCACCTTTGTTGAGAGCGTTCTCTTGGAGAGTGGCCTTGATTAGAATGCCTTCCTTGAGAGTGGGCTCTATGAGATCACCCTTGATGAGAGCGTTATTTTTAGGAGTGCCCTTCATTGGAGGGGCCTTCGGAAGAGCGTTCTCTTTGAGAGCACCCTTGTTGAGATCGTTCTATCGAAGAGTGCCTTCGTTTAGAGCGTGCCCTTCACGAGAGCGTTTTCCCTGAGAGCGGCCTCTGTGAGAACGTCCTTCCTGAGGATGCGTTCTTTGATTATCTTGTGCTACGCTTGTGAGAGCGTTCTTTTTGAGAGTGCCCTCATTGAGAGCTCTTTCTCAGAAGGTGCCCTCTTAGAGAACGGTCTTCTTTTGTGCAAGCACCCTCAGAGCGTTCAACCTGAGATCACCTTGTGTTACGCACATGATAGCGTTCTCCCTGAGAGCGTTGTTGTTGGGAGCGTTCTCTTGGAGAGCGTCCTCCATTACAGCACCCTCATTGAGATCGGTCTGGCTGAGGACGCCCTCCTTGAGAGCGTTCTTCTTCAGAGCGCCCTCTGTTAGAGCGACCATTTGACAAGTGTTCTCTTTGAGGGTGCCATCTCCCGGATCATTCTTCATAGAGTGCCCTCATCGAGATTGTTCTGTCAAAGGATGCCCTCATTTAGATCACCTTTGCTAAGATCGTTCTTCCTAAGAGCGGTCTCTGTGAAAGCGTTCTCCTTGAGAGCTTCCTCCATGATGGCGTTGTCCATGGGATCACCTTGCGTTATGCACATGAGAGTGTTCACCTTAAGAGTGCCATCGTTGAGAACGCTTGGATCAGAGAGTGCCCTTCCTAAGAGTGCCATCCCTGAGAACGGTGTCTTTGAGGATGCCCTTCTGGAGAGGCGTCCTCCTTAAGAACGTTCTCGGTGGTAGCAGCCTCTCTAGGAGCATGCTCCATTAGAGCTGCTTTTCGGATAGTGTTCTCCTTGAGAGTGCCATCCCCGAGAGCGCTTAGTGTTAGTCGTGTGAGAGTGTTCTCCTGGAGAGTGCTCTTGGTGAGAGATCGCTCTCGAAGGATGCCGTCGTTGAGAGCGTCCTCCTTGAGAGTGCTGTATGTGAGATCGCCTTCCTTGAGAGCATTCTCCTGGACAACGCCCTGCTAAAGTGGCCTTCCATTTGAGCGTTCTCCATGGAGCGCCGTCATCGAGAATGTTTTGTTGAAGAGCGCCCTCCAGTAGAGCGGCCTTTGCAAGAGCGTTCTCCTTGAGAGCAGATTTGATGAAAGCGTTGTCCATGAGAGCACCTTGCGTTATGCACGTGTGAGTGTTCACCTTGAGAGCACCCTCGTTGAGCACATTCTTTTGGAGAATGCCCTTCATAAGAGTGCCCTTCTTGAGAATGCCCTCCTTGAGATTGGCCTCCTAGAGGATGCCCTACTCAAGAGCGTCTTTCTTAAGAACGTTCTTCATGAGATCGACCTCCCCAGGAGTGCCCTCCTTGAGAGCGTTCTCATGGAGAGCTTTGTGCGCAAGAGTGGCATCTCGAAGAGCAATCTCCTTGAGAGCGTCTTTCTCGAGAGCGCGTTGCACTACGTTATAGTGTTCTCTAAGACGGCGCTCTCGTAGAGAGCTTCGTCTTGGAGGGTGACCTCCCAGAGAGTGGTCTCCCTTAGAGCGTTCACCCTGAGAGCACTTTGTGTTATGCATGTGAGAGTGTTCTCCTTGAGAGCGCCTTTGTTGAGCTACCTTTGTATTAGAATGCCATCCTTGAGATTGGTCTTATTGGGGATGCCCTCCTTTAGAGCGTTCTACATGAGATCGCCCTCCCCGAGAGCGTGGATTTGGTCTTTCGTGACCAAATTTATAAGGGTGTGGGACGGTATGGCTGAAACTGGCCCAATCAACATATATAGGGGGAGGTAGAGTTGACGAGAGGTTGGAGTGATAGAGTGATACGTGGGTTTCTCCCCCCAGGGATTTTTTTCCCTGCCCATGATATCGTGGCGTGGTTGTTCATGTGGATGACTTGCAAGGCTTATTTTGAAGAAGGATAACCCGGGAGAAGGCGGTGTCCTCGTTTACGATTTGATTCGGGTGACCGTTTCGTGGTCGTAGCACATCGAAAATAGGCGGCACTGATGGCTTTATGGGATTGAATGATCTTGTGCAGAAATGTTGTTGAATGATTTCATGCGAACGGTAGCGTTGATTTGGTGTGGTAGAGGAGGCAGAGTGTTTGGACGCCCCCACGGGGTAGCGTCGAGCGCATGTCGTCTCTACCTGTTCACCGATTCGATTGCCTAGTAGCGCATGGGTGGTAATGGCGAGTTTACCTGGACGGGTCGAGAAAGGAGGAGGGACATATTCTCTTTTGTTCTACATGCAGTTGAGGGTGCTTCGTTGTTGGTTTCAGTTTGAGGACTCTATAGACTCGGGTGACCGTCTCGAGGTCATAGCACAACGAAAAGAGCCTTTTGTGAACTCAAGGACACAGGTAGCGCCTTCCCTTAGAGTAGCTTGCAAAGTTTGAACGTAGGCTCGAACACGGTCGTAAGTTTTTTAAGGGTTAGGAGAAGCAGTCGGAGGGATGTTTGAGGCACGGGGTAGCGTCAGGTGCATGTTTCCTCTTCCTGATGACGGATCCGACCGCTCAGTAGCACGCGGGAGGTAGATGCGAGTTCACGTGCACGTGCCAGGGTACCAGGAGGACTAAGGTTTTGTTTTCCTTCATGCATGTTCATGTGGCTCGTTCTTCAGTGGGTGTCCCCAGAGGTGGCCTTTATCGGTGTGACATGTGCTGCTTCCT
>MNCI01028260.1:49015-62200 GCA_015680685.1 Gnetum montanum | reverse complement strand
TGTTGGCCAAACGGACCCTCGTGACCAAGGGTTGGCCCAACCGTCCCTGGTGACCAACTGTTGGACCAACGGATCCTCGTGACCAAGTGTTGGCCAAACGGACCCTCGTGACCAAGGGTTGGCCCAACCGTCCCTGATGACCAACTGTTGGACCAACGGTCCCTCGTGACCAAGAGTTGGCGCAATGGTCCCTCGTGACCAAGTCTTGGCCAAACGGACCCTCGTGACCAAGTGTTGGCCAAACGGACTCTCGTGACCAAGTGTTGGCCCAACGCTCCCTCGTGACCACGTGTTGGCCAAACGGTCCCTCGTGACCAAGGGTTGGCCCAACGGTTCCTCGTGACTAAGTGTTGGCACAACGGTCCCTCGTGACCAAGTGTTGGCGCAACGGACGCTCGTGACCAGGGGTTGGCCCAACGGTCCCTCGTGACCAAATCTATAAGGGTGCAGGATGGTATGGCTGAAACTGGCCCAATCAACATATATGGGGAGAGGTAGCGTTCTCCCTGGGAGCACCTTGCATAGCTGCGCTGGCACGAGCACTTTCACGTGACCAAGTGATGGCCCAACGGACCCCCGTAACCAAGTGTTGGCCAAACGGTCCCTTGTGACCAAGCATTGAACCAACGGTCCCTCGTGACCAAGTGTTGGTCCAACAGACAATCGTGACCAAGTGATGGCCCAATGGAACCTCGTGACCAACTGTTGGCCCAATGGTCCCTCGTGACCAAGGGTTGGCCCAACGGTCCCTCGTGACCAAGTGTTCACCAAACGATCCCTCGTGATCAAGTGCTCGCCAAACGGTCCCTCGTGACCAAGGGTTGCCCCAACGGTCCCTCGTGACCAAGTGTTCGCCAAACGGTCCCTCGTGACCAAGGGTTGCCCCAACGGACCCTCGTGACCAAGTGTTGGCCCAACGGTCCCTCGTGACCAAATTTATAAGGGTGTAGAATGGTATGGCTGAAACTGGCCCAATCAACATATATGGGGAGAGGTAGCGTTCTCCCTGGGAGCACCTTGCATAGTTGTGCTGGCACGAGCACTTTCACGTGACCAAGTGATGGCCCAACTGACCCTCATAACCAAGTGTTGGCCAAAAAGTTCCTCGTGACCAAGCGTTGAACCAACGGTCCCTTGTGACCAAGCGTTGAACCAACGGTCCCTCGTGACCAAGTGTTGGTCCAACAGACAACCGTTACCAAGTGATGATCCAATGGAACCTCATGACCAACTATTTCCCCAACGGTCCCTTGTGACCAAGGGTTGGCGCAACGGTCCCTCGTGACCAAGTGTTCGCCAAACGATCCCTCGTGATCAAGTGTTCGCCAAACCGTCCCTCGTGACCAAGGTTTGCCCCAACGGTCCCTCATGACCAAGGGTTGCCCCAATGGACCCTCGTGACCAAGTGTTGGCCCAACGGTCCCTCGTGACCAAATTTATAAGGGTGCAGGATGGTATGGCTAAAACTAGCCTAATTAGCATATATGGGGAGAGGTAGCGTTCTCCCTGGGAGCACCGCACGGTGCTCTCGTGAGTGCTCTCCATGGGAGCAACTCGCTTAGCTGCGATGGCACGAGCGCTCTCACGAGTCCAAGTGCTGGCCAAACAGAAGCCCTCCCTAAGTCTCCATGGGAGCAACTCGCTTAGCTGGAGAGTGCCTTCCCAGTACGCACGTGAGAGTGTTCTCCTTGAGAGCACCCTCCCGAAGAGCGCTCTCCCTGAGAGCGGCCTCCCTCAGAGCGTTCTCCTTGATAGTGCCTTGCGCTACGCATGTGAGAGCATTCTCTTGGAGCATGCCCTTCCTAGGAGTGCCCTTCCTGAGAACAAGGGTTGGCCCAACGGAGCTTCATGACCAAATTTATAAGGGTGCAAGATGGTATGGCTGAAACTGGCCCAATCAGCATATATGGGGAGAGGTAGCATTCTTCCTGGGAGCATCACACGGTGCTCTTGCGAGAGCGCTCTCACGAGAGCTCCTCGCATAGCTGCACTAGCAAGAGCGCTCTCACAAGAGCATCTCATGCAGCGCTTGTGAGAGCACTCTCCATGGGAGTGCCTCTTGCTGCGCAACATGATGGTGTTCTCTCTTAGAGTGTACTCCACGAGAGAGCCTTGTGTTACGCATTTAAGAGCATTCTCAATGAGAGAGGCCTCATTGAGAGCATTCTGTTGGAGAGCGCTCTTCCTGGGAGTGGCCTCCCTGAAAGCATTCTTCTTGAGAATGCCCTCCTTGAGAGTGTTCTCCATGAGAGTGCCCTCCCTAAGCATGCTCAACGTGAGTGTGCTCTCTGTGGGAGCACCCTCCATGAGAGCTGCCTCCTATAGAGTGTTCTCTCTGACAACGTTCTCCCCGAGAGCACCTTACGCTACGCATGTGAGAGCGTTACCCTTGGGAGCGCCCTCCCTGAGAGCGCCTTGCGCTACGCATGTGAGAGCTTTCTCCTCGAAAGCATCCTCATTGAGAGAGTTCTCTTGGAGAGTGCCCTCCTTGAGAACGGTCTCCTCGAGAGTGCCCTTGTTGAGAGCGTTGTCACTGAGTGCACCCTCTCTGAGAGCACCTTGGCGTTACGCACGTGAGGATGCCCTCCATTAGAGCGGTGTTCCTGAGAGCGTTCTCGCTGAGTGCACCCTCTCTGAGAGCGCCTTACGTTACACACGTGAGGATGCCCTCCTCGAGAGCGTGCTCCCTGAGAGCGTCCTCCCCGAAAGTGCCTTTCGGTACGCACGTGAGAGTGTTCTCGTTGAGAGCACCCTTCGTGGGAGCATTCTCCCTAAGCACACCTTGCACTACGTACATGAGAGCATTCTCCTAGAGAGCATCCTCGTTAAGAGCATTCTCCTGGAGAGCACCCTCCCTGAGCATGCTGAACGTGAGCACGCTCTCTGTGGGAGCACACTCCATGGAGAGCATTCTTGCTGACAGCGTTCTCCCCAAGAGCACCTTACACTACACACGTGGGAGCGTTCTCCTTTGGGGCACCCTCCCTGAGAGCGCCTTGTGCTACGCACGTGAGAGTGTTCTCCTCGAAAGTGCCCTCATTGAGAGCGTTCTCTTGGAGAGTGCCCTCCTTGAGAACGGTCTTCCTGAGGACGCCCTCCTTGAGAGCATCCTCCTTAAGAGCGTGCTCCATGAGCACGTTCTCCTTGAGAGCACCCTCCCCGAGAGCACCTTCCGCTACGCACGTGAGAGTGTTCTCATTGAGAGCACCATCTTAGAGAGCGTGCTCCCAGAGAGCGCTCTCCCTGAGAGCGGCCTCCCTCATAGCATTTTCCCTGATAGTGCCTTGCGCTACGTATCTGGGAGTGTTCTCCTTGAGAGTGCCTTCGTTGAGAGCATTCTCTCAAAGCGTGCCCTTCCTAAGAGTGCCCTCTGAGAGAAGTGTCTCCCTGAGGATGCCCTCCTTAAGAGCGTGCTCTATGAGAGCGTTCTCCTTGAGAGCGTCCTTCGTTAGAGCAGCTTTTTGGAAAGCGTTCTCCTTGAGAGCACCCTTCATGAGAGCACCTTGCGCAATGCACGTGAGAGTGTTCTCGTTGAGAGCGCCCTCCTGGAGAGTGGCCTCCCTCCAAGAATTCTCCCTGAGAATGCCTTGCACTACGCACATGAGAGTGTTCTCCTCGAGAGCATTGTCTTGGAGAGCATCCTCCGTTAGAGCGCCCTCCCTGAGAGCTCCCTCCGTGGGAGCATTCTCCCTGAGTACACCTTGCGCTACGCACGTGAGAGTGGTCTCTTGGAGAGCACCCTCATTGAGAGAATTCTCTCAGAGTGCACCCTCCATGAGAGTGCCCTCCCTCAGAACGGGCTCACTAAGAATGGGCCCACTGAGGACGCCCTCTCCAATAGCGTCCTCCTTAAGACTGCCCTTTGCGAGATCATTCTGTGTTAGAGCAGCCTCCCTGAGAGCGTTCTCCTTGAGATCACCCTCCCTAAGAGCGCCTCGTGCTATGCTCATGAGAGTGTTCTCCTTGAGAGCGCCCTCATTGAAAGCGTTCTCTCAAAGAGCACCCTCTGTTAGAGGGGTGTTCCTGAGAGCGTTCTCGTTGAGTGCACCCTCTTTGAGAGTGCCTTGCGTTACGCACGTGAGAATGTTGTCCTCGAGAGCACGCTCGTTGAGAGCATTCTCATGGAGAGCAGCCTTTGTTAGAGCGTTCTCGCTGAGAGCGCCCTCCCCGAGAGCGTTCTCACTGAGAGCATTTTCCTTGAGGGCGCCCTTACTTGGTGCTCTCTCTCTGAGAACGCTCTTTTTGAGAACGTGACCAAATTTATAAGGGTGCGGGACGGTATGGCTGAAACTGGCCCAATCAGCATATATAGGGAGAGGTAGCGTTCTTCCTGGGAGCATTGCATGATGCTCTCGTGAGAGCGCTCTCACGAGAGCGTCTTGCATAGCTGCATTGGCAAGAGCTCGCTCTCCTGAGAGCGCCTCATGCAGCGCTTGCGAGAGCACTCTCTGTGGGAGTGCTTCTTGCTGCGCACGTGATGGTGTTCTCTCAAGGAGTGTCCTTCATCAGAGAGCCTTGCATTGTGCATTTGAGAGCGTTCTCAATGAGAGATCCTTGGTTGAGAGCATTTTGGTGTTCTCTCAAGGAGTGTCCTTCATCCTCCCTGAAAGCGTTCTCCCCGAGAATGCCCTCCTTGAGAGCGTTCTTTGTGAGAGCGCCCTCCTTGAGCATGCTCAACGTGAGCACGCTCTCTGTGGGAGCACCCTCCATGAGAACGCTCTCCTAGAGAGTGCCCTCCATGAGAACACTCTTCTAGAGAGCACCCTCCTTAAGAGTGCGCTCTGGGGGAGAATACTATCTCTCGCTATATATGTTGATTGGGCCAATTTTAGCCATACTGTCCCACACCCTTATAAATTTGGTCACGAAGGTCCATTCGGACAATGCTTGGTTGAGAGCGTCTTCTAAAGAACGTTCTCCGTGAGAGCGGCCTTTCGGAGAGTGTTCTCCTTGAGAGTGCCTTGGGCTACGCATGTGAGATTGTTCTCCTGGAACGCGCCTTCATTGAGAGCTCCTTTTTGAAGGGTGCCCTCCTCGAGAGTGACCTCCTTGAGAGCACCTTGCGTTGCACACCTGAGAGTATTCTCCTCGAGAGCGTACTTGTTGAGAGCGTTCTCGTTGAGAGTGCCCTCCGTTAGAGTGGCCTTCTAAAGAGCTTTCTCCTTGAGAGGGCCCTCGCTGGAAGCATTCTCCTTGTAACACCCTGGTTGAGAGCATTCTGTCGAAGAGTGCCCTCCTTGAGAGCGTTCTCCATGAGAGCTGCCTCAGTCAGAGTGGCCTCAGCCAGAGCGTTCTCCTTGAGAGCACCTTGCACCCTGGTGTGAATGTTCTCCTTAAGAGCGCCCTCCCCAAGAGCGTTCTGCGTGAGAGCATCCTTCGTTAGAGCGGCTTCCATGAGAGTGTTCTCCATGAGAGCACCTTGCATTACGCATGTGAGAGTTTTCACCTTGAGAGCATTCTTTCGTAGAGCGCCCTTCCTAAGAGCGTCCTCCTTGAGAACGCCCTCCTTGATAGTGATCTCCCTGAGGACGTCCTCATCGATAGCGTTCTCCCTGTTGCGCCCTCGTTGAGAGCGGTCTCCCTGGAGAACGCCCTCATTGAGAGAAGTCTCCCTGAGAGTGCACACATGGGGAGCGGTCTTTGTAAGAGTGCCCTCCTTGAGAACGCCCTTCTTGAGAGTGATCTTGCTAAGGACGCCTTCATCGGGAACATTCTCCCTCGAGCGCCCTCATCGGGAGCAGTCTCCTTGGGAGCGGCCTTCCTAGGTGTGCCCTCCCTGAGAATGACCTCCTTGAGAGCAATCTCACTGAGGATGCCCTCATCAGGAGCATTCTCCTTGGAGCACCCTCATTGAGAGTGCCCTCATCGGGAGCAGTCTCCTTGGGAGCGGTCTTCCTAAGAGTGCCCTCCCTGAGAACGCCCTCCTTGAGAGAAATCTCACTGAGGACGCCTTCATCAGGAGTGTTCTTCTTGGAGCACCCTCGTTGAGAGCGGTCTCCCTGGAGAATGCCCTCCTTGAGAGCAGTCTCTCTGACAGTGCCCTCATCGAAAGCGTTCTCCTTGGAGCACCCGTGTTGAGAGCGTTTTGTCAAAGAGTGCCCTCCTTGAGAGGCGTTCTCCCTGAGAGCATCCTCTGTTAGAGCGGCCTCTATGAGAGCGTTCTCCAAGAGAGCACCTTGCATTACGCATGTGAGAGTTTTCACCTTGAGAGCATGCTTTCATAGAGCACCCTTCCTAAGAGCATCTTTCCTGAGAACGCCCTCCTTGAGAGCGGTCTCCTTGACGACGTCCTCATCAGTAGCGTTCTCCCTGTTGCGCCCTCGTTGAGAGCGGTCTCCCTAGAGAACGCCCTCCTTGACAGTGGTCTCCCTAAGAGCACGCTCATGGGGAGTGGTCTCCTTGAGAGCGGTCTTTGTAAGAGTGCCCTCCTTGAGAATGCCCTTCTTGAGAGCGATCTTGCTGAGGACGCCTTCATCATGAACATTCTTCCTTGAGTGCCTTCATCGGGAGCAGTCTCCTTGGGAGTGGTCTTCCTAAGTGTGCCCTCCCTTAGAACGCCCTCCTTGAGAGCAATCTCACTGAGGACGTCCTCATCGGGAGCGTTCTCCCTGGAGCACCCTCATTGAGAGCGCCCTCATCGGGAGCAGTCTTCCTAAGAGTGCCCTCCCTGAGAACGCCCTCCTTGAGAGCAATCTCACTGAGGACGCCCTCATCGGGAGCGTTCTCCCTGGAGCGCCCTCGTTGAGAGCGGTTTCCCTGGAGAATGCCCTCCTTGAGAGCGGTCTCCCTGAGAGCGCTCTCATGGGGAGCGGTCTCCTTGAGAGCGGTCTTCGTAAGAGTGCCCTCCTTGAGAACGCCCTTCTTGAGAGCGATCTTGCTGAGGACGCCTTCATCGTGAACGTTCTCCCTCGAGCGCCCTCATCGGGAGCAGTCTCCTTGGGAGCGGTCTTCCTAAGTGTGCCCTCCCTGAGAACGCCCTCCTTGAGAGCAATCTCATTGAGGACGCCCTCATCGGGAGCGTTCTCCCTGGAGCGCCCTCATTGAGAGCGCCCTCATCGGGAGCAGTCTTCCTAAGAGTGCCCTCCCTGAGAACGCCCTCCTTGAGAGCAATCTCACTGAGGACGCCTTCATCGAGAGCGTTCTCCCTAGAGAGCCCTCATTGAGAGCGGTCTCCCTGGAGAATGCCCGCCTTGAGAGCGGTCACTCTCACAGCGCCCTTATCGAAAGCGTTCTCCTTGGAGTGCCCTCGTTGAGAGCATTTTGTCGAAGAGTGCCCTCCTTGAGAGCGTTCTCCCTGAGAGCATCCTCTGTTAGAGCGACCTCCGTGAGAGCGTTCTCCAAGAGAGCACCTTGCGTTACGCACGTGAGAGTGCTCTCCTTGAGCTAGTCCTTCGTGATCAAATTTATAAGGGTGTGGGACGGTATGGCTGAAACTAGCCCAATCAACATATATAGGGGGAGGTAGAGTTGACGAGCGGTCGGAGTGATAGAGCGATACGTGGGTTTCTCCCCTCAGGGATGCGTTGCCCTGCCCATGATATCACGACCTCATTGTTCATGTCCGTGACCCGTGAGCCTTGTTTGCAAAGAAGGATAGCCTCGGAGAAGGTGGTGTCCTTGTTTACGATTTGAGATAAAAGGCTTGTAGTGTTGTGGGCATGTTCCGTGGGCTTGGTTGCCCTGGAGCGATCTTGTTGGAGCGCCCTCATTGAGAGCTCCCTCTGGGCAAGTGCTCTCCCTCAGAAGGGACCTCCCTGAGTGCACTTTGTGTTATGCATGCAAGAGTGTTCTCCTGGAGAGCACCCTTGTTGAGATTGTTCTCTTGGGGAGCTACCTCCATTAGAACACCGTCATTGAGATCGGTTTTGCTGGGGACGCCCTCGTTGAGAGAGTCCTTGTTTAAGAGCATTCTACGTGAGATCGCCCTCCTTGAGAGCATTCTCCCTGAGAGCTCTCTCCCTTAGAGCAACCTCTCTCAGAGCATTCTCCTCTAGGGCACCTTGCATTGCGCACATGAGAGTGTTCTCCTTGAGAGCACCTTTGTTGAGAGCGTTCTCTTGGAGAGTGGCCTCGATTAGAATGCCTTCCTTGAGAGCAGGCTCCGTGAGATTGCCCTCGACGAGAGTGTTATTTTTAGAAGTGCCCTTCATTGCAGGGGCCTTCGAAAGAGCGTTCTCTTTGAGAGCACCCTCGTTGAGATCGTTCTGTCGAAGAGTGCCTTCGTTTAGAGTGCACCCTTCACGAGAGCATTTTCCCTGAAAGCAGCCTCTGTGAGAACGTCCTTCCTGAGGACGCGTTCTCTGATTATCTTGTGCTACGCCCGTGAGAGCGTTCTTTTTGAGAGCACCCTCATTGAGACCTCTTTCTCAGAAGGTGCCCTCTTAGAGAACGGTCTTCTTTTGTGCAAGCATCCTCAGAGCGTTCGACCTGAGATCACCTTGTGTTACGCACATGATAGTGTTCTCCCTGAGAGCATTGTTGTTGGGAGCGTTCTCTTAGAGAGCGTCCTCCATTACAGTGCCCTCGTTGAGATCGGTCTGGCTGAGGACGCCCTCCTTGACAGTGTTCTTCTTCAGAGCGCCCTCTGTTAGAGCGACCATCTGACAAGTGTTCTCTTTGAGGGTGCCCTCTCCCAGATCGTTCTTCATAGAGTGCCCTCATCGAGATCGTTCTGTCGAAGGATGCCCTCATTTAGATCACCTTTGCTGAGATCGTTCTTCCTAAGAGCGGTCTCTATGAAAGCATTCTCCTTGAGAGCTTCCTCCATGATGGCGTTGTCCATGGGATCACCTTGCGTTATGCACATGAGAGTGTTCACCTTGAGAGTGCCGTCATTGAGAACGCTTGGATCAGAGAGTGCCCTTCCTAAGAGTGCCCTCCCTGAGAACGGTGTCGTTGAGGATGCCCTTCTGGAGAGGCGTCCTCCTTAAGAACGTTCTCGGTGGTAGCGGCCTCTCTAGGAGCATGCTCCATTAGAGCTGCTTTTTGGATAGTGTTCTCCTTGAGAGCGCCTTCCCCAAGAGCGCTTAGCATTAGTTGCGTGAGAGTGTTCTCCTGGAGAGTGCTCTCGGTGAGAGATCGCTCTCGAAGGATGCCCTTGTTGAGAGCATCCTCCATGAAATCGTTGTACGTGAGATCGCCTTCCCTGAGAGCGTTCTCCTAGATAGCACCTTGCTAAAGTGGCCTTCCATTTGAGCGTTCTCCGCGGAGCGCCGTCATCGAGAACATTTTGTTGAAGAGCGCCCTCCAGTAGAGCGGCCTTTGCAAGAGCATTCTCCTTGAGAGTGGATTCGATGAAAGCGTTGTCCATGAGAGCACCTTGCATTATGCATGTGAGAGTGTTCACCTCGAGAGCACCCTTGTTGAGTACGTTCTTTTGGAGAACGCCCTTCGTAAGAGTGCCCTTCCTGAGAATGCCCTCCTTGAGATTGGCCTCCTAGAGGATGCCCTGCTCAAGAGCGTCTTTCTTAAGAATGTTCTTCATGAGATCGACTTCCCTGGGAGTGCCCTCCTTGAGAGCGTTCTCATGGAGATCTTTGTGCGCAAGAGTGGCATCTCGAAGAGTGATCTCCTTGAGAGCGTCTTTCTCGAGAGCACGTTGCGCTACGTTATAGTGTTCTCTAAGAGGGCACTCTTGTAGAGAGCTTCGTCTTGGAGGGTGACCTCCCGGAGAGCAGTCTCCCTTAGAGCGTTCACCCTGAGAGCACTTTGCGTTATGCATGTGAGAGTGTTCTCCTTGAGAGCACCTTTGTTAAGCTACCTTTGTATTAGAATGCCATCCCTGAGATCGGTCTTATTGGGGACACCCTCCTTTAGAGTGTTCTACATGAGATTGCCCTTCCCAAGAGCGTGGATTTGGTCTTTCCTGACCAAATTTATAAGGGTGCGGGACGGTATGGCTGAAACTGGCCCAATCAACATATATAGGGGGAGGTAGAGTTGACGAGAGGTTGGAGTGATAGAGTGATATGTGGGTTTCTCACCCCAGGGATGTTTTGCCCTGCCCACGATATCGTGGCATGGTTGTTCATGTGGATGACTTGCAAGGCTTGTTTTGAAGAAGGATAACCCCGGAGAAGGCGGTGTCCTTGTTTACGATTTGATTCGGGTGACCATTTCGTGGTCGTAGCACATCAAAAATAGGCGGCACTGATGGCTTTACAGGATTGAACGATCCCATGCGGAAACGTTGTTGAACGATTTCGTGCGAATAGTAGCGTTGATTTGGTGCGGTGGAGGAGGTAGAGTGTTTGGACACCCCCACAGGGTAGCATCGAGCGCATGTCATCTCTGCCTGTTCACCGATTCGATTGCCTAGTAGCACATGGGTGGTAATGGCGAGTTTACCTGGATGGGTCGAGAAAGGATGAGGGACATGTTCTCTTTTGTTCTCCATGTAGTTGAGGGTGCGTCATTGTTGGTTTCGGTTTGAGGACTCTATAGACTTAGGTGACCGTCTCGAGGTCCTAGCACAACAAAAAGAGCCTTTTGTGGACTCAAGGACACAGGTAGCGCCTTCCCTTGGAGTAGCTTGCGAAGTTTGAGCGCAGGCTTGAACATAGTCGTAAGTTGTTTAAGGGTTAGGAGAAGCAGTCGGAGGGATGTTTGAGGCCATGTCTCAAAAATCCCTTTGCTACGGCATGCTGTGTCTCTGTGTTTCACGAAGGAGTTTTCTGTTGCTTGGTCGCGTGACGGGGAATTCGGTTAACCCTGAAACTCATTTCTATGGAGTTGTGAGATCGGAGCCGGCACTGATGCCTTTACGGGATTGAACGATCCCATGCGGAAATGTTGTTGAAAGATTTCGTGTGAATGGTAGCGTTGATTTGGTACGGTGGAGGAGGCAGAGTGTCTGGACACCCCCACGGGGTAGCGTTGAGCTCATGTCGTCTCTGCCTATTCACCGATTCGATTGCCTAGTAGCGCATGGGTGGTAATGGCGAGTTTACCTGGACGGGTCGAGAAAGGACGAGGGACATGTTCTCTTTTGTTCTGCATGCAGTTGAGGGTGCGTTGTTGTTGGTTTCGGTTTGAGGACTCTATAGACTCGGGTGACCGTCTCGAGGCCATAGCACAACGAAAAGAGCCTTTTGTGGACTCAAGGACACAGGTAGTGCCTTCCCTTGGAGTAGCTTACGAAGTTTGAGCGTAGGCTCGAACACGGTCATAAGTTGTTTAAGGGTTAGGAGAAGCAGTCGAAGGGATGTTTGAGGCCATGTCTTGAAAATCCCTTGGCTACGGCATGCTGTGTCTCTGTGTTTCATGAAGGAGTTTTCTGTTGCTCGGTCGCGTGATGGGGAATTCGGTTAACCTTGAAACTCGTTTCTATAGAGTTGTGAGATCGGAGCTGGCACTGATGGCTTTACGGGATTGAACGATCCCGTGCGGAAATATTGTTGAATGATTTCGTGCGAACGGTAGCATTGATTTGGTGTAGTGGAGGAGGCAGAGCGTCTGGATGCCCCCACGGGGTAGCGTCGAGCGCATGTCATCTCTGCCTGTTCACCGATTCGATTGCCTAGTAGCGCATGGGTGGTAATGGCGAGTTCACCCGGACAGGTCGAGAAAGGACGAGGGACATGTTCTTATTTGTTCTCCATGCAGTTGAGGGTGCGTCGTTGTTGGTTTCGGTTTGAGGACTCTATAAACTCGGGTGACCGTCTCGAGGCCGTAGCACAACAAAAAGAGCCTTTTGTGGACTCAAGGACATAGGTAGCGCCTTCCCTTGGAGTAGCTTGCGAAGTTTGAGCACACGCTCAAACACAGTCGTAAGTTGTTTAAGGGTTAGGAGAAGCAGTCGGAGGGATGTTTGAGGCCATGTCTCAAAAATCCCTTGGCTACAGTACACTATGTCTTTGTGTTTCACAAAGGAGTTTTCTATTGCTCGGTCGCGTGACGGGGAATTCGGTTAACCCTGAAACTCATTTCTATGGAGTTGCGAGATCGGAGCTGGCACTAATGGCTTTATAGGATTGAACGATCCCGTGCGGAAACGTTGTTGAACGATTTCGTGCGAACGGTAGCGTTGATTTGGTGCGGTGGAGGAGGCAGAGCATCTGGACGCCCCCACGGGGTAGCGTTGAGCGCATGTTGTCTCTGCTTGTTCACCGATTCGATTACCTTATAGCGCATGGGTGGTAATGGCGAGTTCACCCGGACGGGTCGAGAAAGGACGAGGGACATGTTCTCTTTTGTTCTGCATGCAGTTGAGGATGCCTCGTTGTTGGTTTTGGTTTGAGGACTCTATAGACTCAGGTGACCGTCTCGAGGCCATAACACAACAAAAAGAGCCTTTTGTGGACTCAAGGACATAGGTAGCGCCTTCCCTTGGAGTAGCTTGCGAAGTTTGAGTGCAAGATCAAACACGGTCATAAGTTTTTTAAGGGTTAGGAGAAGCAGTCGGAGGGATGTTTGAGGCCATGTCTCGAAAATCCCTTGTCTTGGCTGTGGCATGTTGTGTCTCTATGTTTCACGAAGGAGTTTTCTATTGCTTGGTCACATGACGGGGAATTCGGATAACCCTGAAACTCATTTGTATAGAGTTGCGAGATCGGAGCCAGCACTGATTGCTTTATGGGATTGAACTATCACGTGGGGAAACGTTGTTGAATGATTTCGTGCGAACGGTAGCGTTGATTTGGTGTGGTGGAGGTAGAGAGTTTGGACGTCCCCACGGGATAGTGTCGAGCGCATGTCGTCTCTGCCTGTTCACTGATTCGATTGCCTAGTAGCGCATGGGTGGTAATGGCGAGTTCACCCGGATGGGTCGAGAAAGGACGAGGGACGTGTTCTCTTTTCTTCTGCATGCAGTTGAGGATGCCTCATTGTTTGTTTTGGTTTGAGGACTCTATAGACTCGGGTGACCATCTCGAGGCCGTAGCACAAAAAAAAGAGCCTTTTGTAGACTCAAGGACACAAGTAACACCTTCCCTTGGAGTAGCTTGCGAAGTTTGAGCGCAGGCTCGAACACGGTCGTAAGTTTTTTAAGGGTTAGGAGAAGCAGTCGGAGGGATGTTTGAGGCCATGTCTCGAAAATCCCTTGTCTTCGCTGCAGCATGCTGTGTCTCTGTGTTTCATGAAGGAGTTTTCTATTGCTCGGTCGCATGACGGGGAATTTGGTTAACCCTAAAACTCGTTTCTGTAGAGTTGCGAGATCGGAGCCGGCACTGATGGCTTTACGGGATT
>MNCI01028260.1:36515-39015 GCA_015680685.1 Gnetum montanum | reverse complement strand
GGCCCAACGGTCCCTCATGACCACATTTATAAGGGTGCATGATGGTATGGCTGAAACTCGCCCAATGCACGGTGCTCTCGCAAGAGTGCTCTCCATGGGAGCACCTCGCATAGCTGCGCTGGAACGAGCGCTCTCATGAGACCAACTGTTGTCCAAATGGTCCCTCGTGACCAAGTGTTGGCCAAATAAACCCTTGTGAGTAAGGGTTGGCCCAACGGTCCCTCGTGTCCAAGTGTGGGCGCAATGGTCCCTTGTGACCAACTGTTGGCCAAACGGTCCCTCGTGACCAAGGGTTGGCCCAATGGTCCCTCGTGACCAAGTGTCGGTGCAATGGTCCCTCATGACCAAGTGTGTTGGCCCAACGGTCCCTCGTGACCACATTTATAAAGGTGCAGGATGGTATGGCTGAAACTTGCCCAATCGACATATATGGGGAGAGGTAGCGTTCTCCCTGGGAGCACTGCACAGTACTCTCGCAAGAGTGCTCTCCATGGGAGCACCTCGCATAGCTGCGCTGGCACGAGTGCTCTCACGAGACCAAGTGTTGGCCAGACGGTCCCTCGTGACCAACTCTTGTCCAAACAGTTCCTCGTGACCAAGTGTTGGCCAAACGGACCCTTGTGACTAAGGGTTGGCCCGATGGTCCCTCGTGTCCAAGTATGGGCCCAATGATCCCTCATGACCAACTGTTGGCCAAACGGTCCCTCGTGACCAAGGGTTGGCCCAATGGTCCCTCGTGACCAAGTGTGGACGCAACGGTCCCTCATGACCAAGTGTCGGTGCAACGGTCCCTCATGACCAAGTGTTGGCCCAACGGTCCCTCGTGACCACATTTATAAGGGTGCAGGATGGTATGGCTAAAACTGGCCCAATCAGCATATATGGGGAGAGGTAGCGTTCTCCCTGGGAGCACTGCACGGTGCTATCGCAAGAGTGCTCTCCATGGGAGCACCTTGCATAGCTGCGCTGGCACGAGCACTCTCACGAGACCAAGTGATGGCCCAACGGACCCTCGTGACCAAGTGTTGGCCAAACAGTCCCTCGTGACCAAGTGTTGGCCCAACAGTCCCTCGTGACCACATTTATAAGGGTGCAGGATTGTATGGTTCAAACTGGCCCAATCAACATATATGGGGAGAGGTAGTGTTCTCCCTGGGAGCATTGCATGGTGCTCTCGCAAGAGTGCTCTCCATGGGAGCACCTCGCATAGCTATGCTGGAACGAGCACTCTCACGAGACCAACTGATGGCCCAATGGACCCTCGTGACCAAGTGTTGGCCAAACGGTCCCTCGTGGCCAAGCGTTGAACCAACGATCCCTCGTGACCCAGTGTTGGCCCAATGGTCCCTCGTGACCAAGCGTTGGCACAACGGTCCCTCGTGATGAAGCGTTGAACTAGTGGTCCCTCGTGACCAAGTGTTGGCCCAATGGTTCGTCGTGACCACATTTATAAGGTTGCAGGATGGTATGGCTGAAATTGGCCCGATCAACATATATGGGGAGAAGTAGCATTCTCCCTGGGAGCACCGCATGGTGCTCTCGTGAGAGTGCTCTCCATGGGGAGCACCTCGCATAGCTACGCTGGCATGAGCGCTCTCACGAGACCAAGTGATGGCCCAACGGACCCTCGTGACCAAGTGTTGGCCAAACGGTCCCTCGTGACCAACTGTTGTCCAAACGGTCCCTCGTGACCAAGTGTTGGCCAAACGGACCCTTGTGACCAAGGGTTGGCCCAACAGTCCCTCGTGTCCAAGTGTGGGCCCAATGGTCCCTCATGTCCAACTGTTGGCCAAACGATCCCTCGTGACCAAGTGTTGGCGCAACGGTCCCTCATGACCAAGTGTCGGCGCAACGGTCTCTCGTGACCAAGTGTTGGCCCAACGGTCCCTCGTGACCACATTTATAAGGGTGCAGGATGGTATGGCTAAAACTGGCCTAATCAACATATATGGGGAGAGGTAGCGTTCTCTCTGGGAGCACTGCACGGTGCTCTAGCAAGAGTGCTCTCCATGGGAGCACCTCACATAGTTGCGCTGGCACGAGCGCTCTCACGAGACCAACTGATGGCCCAACGAACCCTCGTGACCAAGTGTTGGCCAAATGGTCCCTCGTGACCAAGCGTTGAACCAACGATCCCTCGTGACCACATTTATAAGGGTGCAGGATTGTATGGCTAAAACTGGCTAGATCAACATATATGGGGAGAGGTAGCGTTCTCCCTGGGAGCACTGTACGGTGCTCTCGCAAGAGTGCTCTCCATGGGAGCACCTCGCATAACTACATTGGCACGAGCGCTCTCACGAGACCAACTGATGGCCCAACGGACCCTCGTGATCAAGTGTTGGCCAAACGATCCCTCGTGACCAAGCGTTGAACCAGCGATCCCTCGTGACCCAGTGTTGGCCCAACGGTCCCTCGTGACCAAGCGTTGGCCCAGCAGTCCCTCGTTACCAAGTGTTGGCCCAACGGTCCCTCATGACCACATTTATAAGGGTGCAGG
>MNCI01028260.1:16220-26724 GCA_015680685.1 Gnetum montanum | reverse complement strand
GCCCTCCCTGAGAACGCCCTCCTTGAGAGCAATCTCACTGAGGACGCCTTCATTGGGAGCGTTCTCCCTGGAGCACCCTCGTTGAGAGCAGTCTTCCTAGAGAATGCCCTCCTTGAGAGCGGTCTCTCTGAAAATGCCCTCATCGAAAGCGTTCTCCTTGGAGCGCCCTCGTTGAGAGCGTTTTGTCGAAGAGTGCCCTCCTTGAGAGCGTTCTCCCTGAGAGCATCCTCTGTTAGAGCGGCCTCCGTGAGAGCATTCTCCAAGAGAGCACCTTGCATTACACACATGAGAGCACTCACCTTGAGAGCGTTCTTTCGTAGAGTGCCCTTCCTAAGAGCGTCTTCCCTGAGAACACCCTCCTTGAGAGTGGTCTCCCTGAGGACGTCCTCATCGGTAGCGTTCTCTCTATTGCACCCTCATTGAGAGCGGTCTCCTTGGAGAACGCCCTTCTTGAGAGTGGTCTCCCTGAGAGCGCGCTCATGGGGAGTAGTCTCCTTGAGAGCAGTCTTCGTAAGAGTGCCCTCCTTGAGGACACCCTTCTTGAGAGCGATCTTGTTGAGGACGCCTTCATCGTGAACGTTCTGCCTCAAGCGCCCTCATCGGGAGCAGTCTCCTTGGGAGCGGTCTTCCTAAGTGTGTCCTCCCTAAGAACACTCTCCTTGAGAGCAATCTCACTGAGGATTCCCTCATCGGGAGCGTTCTCCCTGGAACGCCCTCATTGAGAGCACCCTCATCGGGAGCAGTCTCCTTGGGAGCGGTCTTCCTAAGAGTGCCCTCCCTGAGAACGCCCTCCTTAAGAGCAATCTCACTGAGGACGCCTTCATTGGGAGCGTTCTCCTTGGAGTGCCCTCGTTGAGAGCAGTCTCCCTGGAGAATTCCCTCCTTGAGAGCGGTCTCTCTGATAGCGCCCTCATCGAAAGTGTTCTCCTTGGAGCGCCCTCGTTGAGAGCGTTTTGTCGAAGAGTGCCCTCCTTGAGAGCATTCTCCTTGAGAGCATCCTTTGTTAGAGTGGCCTCCGTGAGAGTGTTCTCCAAGAGAGCACTTTGCGTTACGCATGTGAGAGTTTTCACCTTGAGAGCATTCTTTTGTAGAGCACCCTTCCTAAGAGCGTCTTCCCTGAGAATGCCCTCCTTGAGAGCAGTCTCCATGAAGACGTCCTCATCAGTAGCATTCTCCCTGTTGCGCCCTCGTTGAGAGCAGTCTCCCTGGAGAACACCCTCCTTGAGAGCGGTCTCCCTGAGAGCGCGCTCATGGGGAGTGGTCTCCTTGAGAGCGGTCTTCGTAAGACTACCCTCCTTGAGAATGCCCTTCTTGAGAGCGATCTTGCTGAGGACGCCTTCATCGTGAACGTTCTTCCTCGAGTGCCCTCATCAGGAGCAGTCTCCTTGGGAGCGGTCTTCCTAAGTGTGCCCTCCCTGAGAACACCCTCCTTGAGAGCAATCTCACTGACGATGCCCTCATCGGGAGCGTTCTCCCTAGACCGCCCTCATTGAGAGCGCCCTCATCGAGAGCAGTCTCCTTGGGAGCAGTCTTCCTAAGAGTGCCCTCCCTGAGAATGCCCTCCTTGAGAGCAATCTCACTGAGGACGCCTTCATCGGGAGCATTCTTCCTGGACCGCCCTCGTTGAGAGCGGTCTCCCTGGAGAATGCCTACCTTAAGAGCGATCTCTCTGACAGTGCCCTCATCGAAAGCATTCTCCTTGGAGCTCCCTCGTTGAGAGAGTTTTGTCAAAGAGTGTCCTCCTTGAGAGTGTTCTCCCTAAGAGCATCCTCTATTAGAGCGGCCTCCCTAAGAGCATTCTCCAAGAGAGCACCTTGCGTTACGCACGTTAGAGCGCTTACCTTGAGAGCATTCTTTCATAGAGCACCCTTCCTAAGAGTGTCTTCCCTAAGAACGCCCTCCTTGAGAGCGGTCTCCCTGAGGACGTCCTCAACGGTAGCGTTCTTCCTGTTGCGCCCTCATTGAGAGTGGTCTCTGTGGAGAACGCCCTCCTTCAGAGCAATCTCCCTGAGAGCGCGTTCATGGGGAGCAGTCTCCTTGAGAGAGGTCTTCGTAAGAGTGCCCTCCTTGAGAATGCCCTTCTTGAGAGCGATCTTGCTGAGGACGTCTTCATCGTGAACGTTCTCCCTCGAGCGCCCTCATCGGGAGCAGTCTCCTTGGGAGCGGTCTTCCTAAGTGTGCCCTCCCTGAGAATGCCCTCCTAGAGAGAAATCTCACTAAGGACGCTCTCATCAGGAGCATTCTCCTTGGAGTGCCCTCATTGAGAGCACCCTCATCGGGAGCAGTCTCCTTGGGAGAGGTCTTCCTAAGAGTGCCCTCCCTGAGAATGCCCTCCTTGAGAGCAATCTCACTGAGGACACCTTCATCCGGAGCAGTCTCCCTGGAGAATTCCCTCCTTGAGAGCGGTCTCTCTGACAGCACCCTCATCGAAAGCGTTCTCCTTGGAGCACCCTCGTTAAGAGCATTTTGTCGAAGAGTGCCCTCCTTGAGAGTGTTCTCCCTAAGAGCATCCTCTGTTAGAGCGGCCTTCATGAGAGCGTTCTCCAAGAGAGCACCTTGCATTATGCATGTGAGACCGCTCACCTTGAGAGCGTTCTTTCGTAGAGCACCTTTCCTAAGAGCGTCTTCCCTGAGAACGCCCTCCTTGAGAGTGGTCTCCATGAAGACGTCCTCATCGATAGCATTCTCCCTGTTGTGCCCTCATTGAGAGCGGTCTCCCTGGAGAACGCCCTCCTTGAGAGCGGTCTCCCTGAGAGTGCGCTCATGGGGAGGGGTCTCCTTGAGAGCGGTCTTTGTAAGAGTGCCCTCCATGAGAACGCCCTCCTTGAGAGCAATCTCACTGAGGACGCCTTCATCGGGAGCGTTCTCCCTGGAGCGCCCTCGTTGAGAGCGGTTTCCCTGGAGAATGCCCTCCTTGAGAGCGGTCTCCCTGAGAGCGCTCTCATGGGGAGCGGTCTCCTTGAGAGCGGTCTTCGTAAGAGTGCCCTCCTTGAGAACGCCCTTCTTGAGAGCGATCTTGCTGAGGACGCCTTCATCGTGAACGTTCTCCCTCGAGCGCCCTCATCGGGAGCAGTCTCCTTGGGAGCGGTCTTCCTAAGAGTGCCCTCCCTGAGAACGCCCTCATTGAGAGCAATCTCACTGAGGACGCCTTCATCAGGAGCGTTCTCCTTGGAGCACCCTTGTTGAGAGCGGTGTCCTTGGAGAATGCCCACCTTAAGAGTGGTCTCTCTGATAGTGCCCTCATCGAAAGCGTTCTCCTTGGCGTTTTGTCGAAGAGTGCCCTCCTTGAGAGTGTTCTCCCTAAGAGAATCCTCTGTTAGAGCGGCCTCTGTGAGAGCATT
This sequence comes from Gnetum montanum, assembly GCA_015680685.1. Lineage (NCBI taxonomy): Eukaryota > Viridiplantae > Streptophyta > Gnetopsida > Gnetales > Gnetaceae > Gnetum > Gnetum montanum. The sequence goes on along the minus strand of MNCI01028260.1, from coordinate 23,383 downwards.
CTCCAAGAGAGCACCTTGCGTTACGCATGTGAGAGCGCTCACCTTGAGAGCGTTCTTTTGTAGAGCACACTTCCTAAGAGTGTCTTCCCTGAGAACGCCCTCCTTGAGAGCGGTCTCCCTGAGGACGTCCTCATCGGTAGCGTTCTCCCTATTGCGCCCTCGTTGAGAACGGTCTCCCTGGAGAACGCCCTCCTTGAGAGCAGTCTCCTTGAGAGCGCGATCATGGGGAGTGGTCTCCTTGAGAGCGGTCTTCGTAAGAGTGCCCTCCTTGAGAACGCCCTTCCTGAGAGTGATCTTGCTGAGGACGCCTTCATCGTGAACGTGCTCCCTCGAGCACCCTCATCGGGAGCGGTCTCCTTGGGAGCAGTCTTCCTAAGTGTGCCCTCCCTGAGAACGCCCTCCTTGAGAGCAATCTCACTGAGGACATCCTCATCGGGAGCATTCTCCCTAGAGCGCCCTCATTGAGAGCACCCTCATCGGGAGCAGTCTCCTTGGGAGCGGTCTTCCTAAGAGTGCCCTCCTTGAGAACGCCCTCCTTGAGAGCAATCTCACTGAGGACGCCTTCATCCTGAGCGTTCTCCCTGGAGCACCCTCGTTGAGAGCGGTCTCCCTGGAGAATGCTCACCTTGAGAGCGGTCTCTCTGATAGTGCCCTCATCGAAAGAGTTCTCCTTGGAGCGCCCTCGTTGAGAGCGTTTTGTCGAAGAGTGCCCTCCTTGAGAGCGTTCTCCATGATAGCATCCTCTGTTAGAGCAGCCTTCGTGAGAGCGTTCTCCAAGAGAGCACCTTGCGTTACACATGTGAGAGCACTCACCTTGAGAGCGTTCTTTTTTAGAGCGCCCTTCCTAAGAGCGTCACCCTGAGAACACCCTCGTTGAGAGCGGTCTCCCTGAGGACGTCCTCATCGGTAGCATTCTCCCTGTTGCACCCTCGTTGAGAGCGGTCTCCCTGGAGAACGCCCTCCTTGAGAGCGGTCTCCCTGAGAGTGCGCTCATGGGGACTAGTCTCCTTGAGAGCGGTCTTCGTAAGAGTGCCCTCCATGAGAACACCCTTCTTGAGAGCAATCTTGCTAAGGATGCCTTCATTGTGAACGTTCTCCCTCGAGCGCCCTCATCGGGAGCGGTCTTCCTAAGTGTGCCCTCCCTGAGAACGCTCTCCTCAAGAGCAATCTCACTGAGGACACCCTCATCAGGAGCATTCTCCCTAGAGTGCCCTCATTGAGAGTGCCCTCATCAGGAGCAGTCTCCTTGGGAGCAGTCTTCCTAAGAGTGCCCTCCCTGAGAACACCCTCCTTGAGAGCAATCTCACTGAGGATGCCTCCATCGGGAGCGTTCTCCCTGGAGCGCCCTCATTGAGAGTGGTCTCCCTAGAGAATGCCCTCCTTGAGAGCGGTCTCTCTGACAGTGCCCTCATCGAAAGCATTCTCCTTGGAGCACCCTCGTTGAGAGTGTTTTGTCAAAGAGTGCCCTCCTTGAGAGCGTTCTCCTTGAGAGCATCCTCTGTTAGAGTGGCCTCCGTGAGAGCGTTCTTAAAGAGAGCACCTTGCATTACGCATGTGAGAGCGCTCTCCTTGAGCTGGTCCTTCGTGATCAAATTTATAAGGGTGTGGGACGGTATGGCTGAAACTGGTCCAATCAACATATATAGGGGGAGGTAGAGTTGACGAGTGGTCGGAGTGATAGAGCAATACATGGGTTTCTCCCCTCAGGGATGCGTTGCCCTGCCCACAATATCGTGGCCTTGTTGTTCATGTCCGTGACCCATGAGCCTTGTTTGTGAAGAAGGATAGCCCTGGAGAAGGCAGTGTCCTTGTTTACAATTTGAGATAAAAGGGTTGTAGCGTTGTGGGCATGTTCCGTGGGGTTGGTTGCCCTGGAGCGATCTTGTTGGAGTGCCCTCGTTGAGAGCTCCCTCTAGGCGAGTGCTCTCCCTTAGAAGGGACCTCCCTTAGTGCACTTTGCGTTATGCACGCGAGAGTGTTCTCCTGGAGAGCACCCTTCTTGAGATTGTTCTCTTGGGGAGCTATCTCCATTAGAACACCGTCATTGAGATCAGTTTTGCTGGGGACGCCCTCGTTGAGAGAGTCCTTCTTTAAGAGCATTCTACGTGAGATCGTCCTCCTCGAGAGCATTCTCCCTGAGAGCTCTCTCCCTTAGAGTGACCTCTCTCAGAGCGTTCTCCTCTAGGGCACCTTGTGTTGCGCACATGAGAGTGTTCTCCTTGAGAGCACCTTTGTTGAGAGCGTTCTCTTGGAGAGTGGCCTCGATTAGAATGCCTTCCTTGAGAGCGGGCTCCGTGAGATCGCCCTCGATGAGAGCGTTGTTTTTAGGAGTGCCCCTCATTGGAGGGGCCTTCGGAAGAGCGTTCTCTTTGAGAGCACCCTCGTTGAGATCGTTCTGTCGAAGAGTGCCTTCGTTTAGAGCACGCCCTTCACGAGAGCATTTTCCCTGAGAGCGGCCTCTATGAGAACGTCCTTCCTGAGGACGCGTTCTCTGATTATCTTGTGCTACGCCCATGAGAGCGTTCTTTTGAGAGCGCCCTCGTTGAGAGCTCTTTCTCAGAAGGTGCCCTCTTAGAGAACCATCTTCTTTTGTGCAAGCACCCTCAGAGCCTTTGACCTGAGATCACCTTGTGTTACGCACATGATAGTGTTCTCCCCGAGAGCGTTGTTGTTGGGAGTGTTCTCTTGGAGAGCGTCCTCCATTACAGCGCCCTCGTTGAGATCGGTCTGGCTAAGGATGCCCTCCTTGAGAGCATTCTTCTTCAGAGCGCCCTCTGTTAGAGAGACCATCTGACAAGTGTTCTCTTTGAGGGTGCCCTCTCCCAGATTGTTCTTCATAGAGTTCCCTCATCGAGATCATTCTATCGAAGGATGCCCTCATTTAGATTGCCTTTGCTGAGATCGTTCTTCCTAAGACCGGTCTCTGTGAAAGCATTCTCCTTGAGAGCTTCCTCCATGATGGCGTTGTCCATGGGATCACCTTGCGTTATGCATGTGAGAGTGTTCACCTTGAGAGTGCCGTCATTGAGAACGCTTGGATCAGAGAGTGCCCTCCTTGAGAACGGTATCGTTGAGGACGCCCTTCTGGAGAGGTGTCCTCCTTAAGAACATTCTCAGTTGTAGCGGCCTCTCTAGGAGTATGCTCCATTAGAGCTGCTTTTTGGATAGTGTTCTCCTTGAGAGCACCTTCCCCGAGAGTGCTTAGCGTTAGTCATGTGAGAGTGTTCTCCTGGAGAGTGCTCTCGGTGAGAGATCGCTCTCGAAGGATGCCCTCGTTGAGAGCATCCTCCTTGAGAGTGTTGTACATGAGATCGCCTTCCCTGAGAGTGTTCTCCTAGACAACGCCCTGCTAAAGTGGCCTTCCATTTGAGCGTTCTCCGCGGAGCACCGTCATCGAGAACGTTTTGTTGAAGAGCACCCTCCAGTAGAGCGGCCTTTGCAAGAGCGTTCTCCTTGAGAGCGGATTCGATGAAAGCGTTGTCCATGAGAGCACCTTGCGTTATGCACGTGAGAGTGTTCACCTCGAGAGCGCCCTTGTTGAGCGTGTTCTTTTGGAGAACGCCCTTCGTAAGAGTGCCCTTCCTGAGAATGCCCTCTTTGAGATTGGCCTCCCAGAGGATGCCCTACTCAAGAGCGTCTTTCTTAAGAACGTTCTTCATGACATCGACCTCCCCAGGAGTGCCCTTCTTGAGAGCGTTCTCATGGAGAGCTTTGTGCGCAAGAGTGGCATCTTGAAGAGCGATCTCCTTGAGAGCGTCTTTCTCGAGAGCACGTTGCGCTACGTTATAGTGTTCTCTAAGAGGACGCTCTCGTAGAGAGCTTCTTCTTGGAGGGTTACCACCTGGAGAGCGGTCTCCCTTAGAGCGTTCACCTTGAGAGCACTTTGCGTTATGCATGTGAGAGTGTTCTCCTTGAGAGTGCCTTTGTTGAGCTACCTTTGTATTAGAATGCCGTCCCTGAGATCGGTCTTATTGGGGACGCCCTCATTTAGAGCGTTCTACATGAGATTGCCCTCCCCGAGAGTGTGGATTTGGTCTTTCATGACCAAATTTATAAGGGTGCGGGATGGTATGGCTGAAATTGGCCCAATCAACATATATAGGCGGAGGTAGAGTTGACGAGAGGTTGGAGTGATAGAGTGATACGTGGGTTTCTCCCCCCAGGGATGTTTTACCCTGCCCACGATATCGCGGCGTGGTTGTTCATGTGGATGACTTGCAAGGCTTGTTTTGAAGAAGGATAACCCCAGAGAAGACGGTGCCCTCATTTACGATTTGATTCGGGTGACCGTTTCGTGGTCCTAGCACATTGAAAATAGGTGGCACTGATGGCTTTACGGGATTGAACAATCCCGTGCGAAAACATTGTTGAATGATTTCGTGCGAACGGTAGCGTTGATTTGGTGCGGTGGAGGAGGCAAAGCGTTTGGACGCCCCCACGGGGTAGCGTCGAGCACATGTCGTCTCTGCCTATTCACCGATTCGATTGCCTAGTAGCGCATGGGTGGTAATGGCGAGTTTACCTGGATGGGTCGAGAAAGGACTAGGAACATGTTCTCTCTTGTTCTGCATGCAGTTGAGGGTGCCTCGTTGTTGGTTTCGGGTTGAGGACTCTATAGACTCGGGTGACCGTCTCGAGGTCGTAGCACAACGAAAAGAGCCTTTTGTGGACTCAAGGACACAGGTAGCGCCTTCCCTTGGAGTAGCTTGCGAAGTTTGAGCGCACGCTCGAACACGGTCGTGAGTTGTTTAAGGGTTAGGAGAAGCAGTCGAAGGGATGTTCGAGGCCATGTCTCGAAAATCCCTTGTGTTGGCTGTGGCACGCTGTGTCTCTGTGTTTCACGAAGGAGTTTTCTGTTGCTCGATCACGTGACGGGGAATTCGGTTAACCCTGAAACTCATTTGTATAGAGTTGCGAGATTGGAGTCGGCACTGATGGCTTTACGGGATTGAACTATCGCGTGGGGAAACGTTGTTGAACAATTTTGTGTGAATGGTAGCATTGATTTGGTATGGTGGAGGCAGAGAGTTTGGACACCCCCATGGGGTAGCGTCGAGTGCATGTCGTCTCTGCCTGTTCACCGATTCGATTGCCTAGTAGCACATGGGTGGTAATGGCGAGTTCACCCGAACGGGTCAAGAAAGGATGAGGGACATGTTCTCTTTTCTTCTGCATGCAGTTGAGGATGCCTCATTGTTGGTTTCGGTTTGAGGACTCTATAGACTCGGGTGACCGTCTCGAGGCCGTAGCACAATGAAAAGAGCCTTTTGTAGACTCAAGGACATAGGTAGTGCCTTCCCTTAGAGTAGCTTGCGAAGTTTGAGCGCAGGCTCGAACATGGTCGTAAGTTTTTTAAGGGTTAGGAGAAGCAGTCGGAGGGATGTTTGAGGCCATGTCTTGAAAATCCCTTGTCTTGACTGCGGCACGCTGTGTCTCTGTGTTTCACGAAGGAGTTTTCTGCTGCTCGATCACGTGATGGGGAATTCGGTTAACCCTGAAACTCGTTTCTGTAGAGTTGCGAGATCGGAGCCGACACTGATGGCTTTACGGGATTGAACTATTGCATGGGGAAACGTTGTTGAATGATTTCGTGCGAACGGTAGCGTTGATTTGGTGCGGTGGAGGTAGAGAGTTTGGACGCCCCCATGGGGTAGCGTCGAGTGCATGTCGTCTCTGCCTGTTCACCGATTCGATTGCCAAGTAGCGCATGGGTGGTAATGGCGAGTTCACCTAGACGGGTCGAGAAAGGACTAGGGACATGTTCTCTTTTGTTCTGCATGCAGTTGAGGATGCCTCATTGTTGGTTTCGGTTTTAGGACTCTATAGACTCAGGTGATCGTCTCGAGGCCGTAGCACAACGAAAAGAGCCTTTTGTGGACTCAAGGACATAGGTAGCGCCTTCCCTTGGAGTAGCTTGCGAAGTTTGAGTGCATGCTTGAACACGGTCGTAAGTTTTTTAAGGGTTAGGAGAAGTAGTCGGAGGTATGTTTGATGCCATGTCTCGAAAATCCCTTGTCTTGGCTGCAGCACGCTGTGTCTCTGTGTTTCATGAAGGAGTTTTCTGTTGCTCGGTCGCGTGATGGGGAATTTGGTTAACCCTGAAACTCGTTTTTATAGAGTTGCGAGATCAGAGCCGGCACTGATGGCTTTACGGGATTGAATGATCGCGTGCGAAAACATTGTTGAACGATTTCGTGCGAACGGTAGCATTGATTTGATGTGGTGGAGGAGGTAGAGCGTTTGGATGCCCCCACGGGGTAGCGTCGAGCGAATGTCATCTCTGCCTGTTCACGGATTCGATTGCCTAGTAGCGCATGGGTGGTAGTGGCGAGTTCACCTGGACGAGTCGAGAAAGGAAGAGCGACTTGGTCTCTCTTGTTCTTCATGCATTTGCGGGTGCCTCACTGTTGTTTTTGGTTCAAGGATTCTATTGATTCGGGTGACCGTTTTGTGATCGTAGCATCTCGAGAATAGCCTTTCGTGGATTCAAGGACACAGGCTTGCGTTGTGATGCGAACGAAGCCTCCGGCGTCGATTCATAGTTGGGTTTGCGATTATGGGATTCCTCTGTTGTTTTCCTTGATGTGGAAGCGGTTGAGCATGTGCAAACGGCTGCGTTGGGTTTGTGTGGTTGAGGTAACAGAGCATGTCGATGCCCCCACGGGGTAGCGTTGGGTGCATGTTTCCTCTTCCTGATCACGGATCCGACCGCTCAGTAGCATGCAGGTGGTAGATGCGAGTTCACGTGCACATGCCGGGGTACTAGGAGGACTGAGGTTCCGTTGTCCTTCATGCATGTTCGCGTGGCTTGTTCTTCAGTGGGTGTCCCCAGAGGTGGCCTTTATCGGTGCGGCATGTGCTGCTTCCTGCGTGGAACTTTGTTCTCACGAAGAAGCATTTTTGAGGTAGCACTCTCGGGTTTGGTAATCGTATCGAGGGGATGGCGGAACCCGTAGGCGTACCTCGATGTTTGGCGTTTGCATGAATGCTGGATGGTGCGGGCAGTAAGCTGTGCGCTTGCTCGATGCCCTTGACACTCGCACCTCCGTGGTCGAGAGCGAGGCTGCCTGTTGCGGTGCCGCGTTTCCTGGGCATAAATCGGGAAACGGTGCCTGCGAAGGATTCTGTGCGAAATCGGTGCGTGGAGGGTGTGTCGTGCCTTT
>MNCI01028260.1:12985-15493 GCA_015680685.1 Gnetum montanum | reverse complement strand
ATCCTGTTGTGTTGGCCTTCGGGATGGGAGTAATGATTAATAGGGACTGTCGGGGGCATTCGTATTTCATTTTCAGAGGTTAAATTCTTGGATTTATGAAAGATGAACTAGTGCGAAAGCATTTGCCAAGGATGTTTTCATTAATCAAGAATGAAAGTTGGGGGCTCGAAGATGATTAGATACCATCCTAGTCTCAACCATAAACGATGCTGACCAGGGATTGGCGGATGTTGCTCTTAGGACTCCGTCGGCACCTTCTGAGAAATCAGAGTGTTTGGGTTCCGGGGGGAGTATGGTCGCAAGGCTGAAACTTAAAGGAATTGATGGAAGGGCACCACCAGGAGTGGAGCCTGAAGCTTAATTTGACTCAACATGGGAAAAATTACCAGGTCCAGACATAGTAAGGATTGACAGATTGAGAGCTCTTTCTTGGTTCTATGGGTGGTGGTGCATGGCCGTTCTTAGTTGGTGGAGTGATTTGTCTGGTTAATTCCGTTAACGGACAAGACCTCAGCCTGCTAACTAGCTACATGGAGGTACACCCTTTGCAGATAGCTTATTAGAGGGACTATGGCCACTCAGGCCATGGAAGTTTGAGGCAATAATAGGTCTATGATGCCCTTAGATGTTCTGGACCGCACGCGCGCTACACTGATGCATTCAGCGAGCCTCCTTCCCTGGTCTAAGAGGATCAGGAAATCTTGTGAAAATGCATCATGATGGGGATAGATCTTTGTAATTATCAGTCTTGAACGAGGAATTCCTAGTAAGCGTGAGTCATCAGCTCACGTTGACTACATCCCTGCCCTTTGTACACACCGCCCGTCTCTCCTACCGATTGAACGATCTAGTGAAATGTTCGGATTACGGCGACGATGATGGTTTCACCATCGTCGACGTCGTGAGAAGCTCATTGAACCTTATCATTTAGAGGAAGGAGAAGTCGTAACAAGGTTACCGTAGGTGAACTTGTGGTAGGATCATTGACGTGCACATGGTTTTGTCTCGTTGGTCATGGTCTTGCGTTTCCGTCGCAATGACGAAGAATGCTTGGGGGACCACGATGGTGGTGCCGCACCGGGATGGGATGAGACTTCATGGGGAGAGCATGCGCTTGGCAGGGGACATGAGACGTTGCATCGGAAGTACGCCTCGCACGTTTGACGGATCGATGGCCCGAAGGGCACGCCATCACCTAGGCAGGCTTTGGGGTGTCGATCCGGAGTGGGCTTAGGTTCCCTCCCGATGGATGACGTGTCATCGTCGTCCGTTGAGGATAGGTGACCCGCTAAGGGAGCTTGTACGCCTGGGTGAGAGAGAGTCACGGAGCTCTACGTTCGCGGTCAAACAGCTGTTAAAATACAAAGGCTGGATGCGAGGGGGACATACGAGGACCACTTTTTTCTTCCCCGGGCCATTTGGTTCCACGGGAGGGAGGGGATAAGACACGATGACTAGGTGCAGCTCTCTTCTCCTGTCGCACGTGTTCTAGGTGAACAGCTGCCGTTGACCTATGGGTTGCAAGGTATGTTGTCGCTTCGGGCAAATGCAGGGGGCATTGAGCCGAACAGCTGTGGTGCTGGTGCTTTGCGGGTTGTTGTCCCGTGCACCCGTGGGTTGCGTAGCAGGGTCCTCGTTCGCAGGGTGGTCGGCATCATCCTTGTCCAGACATCGACACTTGGTCGCATCCCCTGGGTGGTGCTTGCTTCTCTTTCCCCAATGCAAGGGTGCGAGTGGCACTAAGGATGCGAGGAACGGCTCCCTCGGCGGTCAACCAGGGTTGGTGACCCCAACCACGACTCTCGACAATGGATATCTAAGCTCTCGTTTCAATGAAGAACGTAGCGAAATGCAATACTTTGTGTGAATTGTAGAATCCCGTGAATCATCTAATCTTTGAACGCAAGTTGCACCCAAGGCCTAGGTTGAGGGCACGTCTGGCTGGGTGTGATGAAAGATTCTAGGGCGCGCCCTCGTCGACCAGTGCGAGGGGGCAACAGATGTGGTCGTCCGTGTCTCCCGAGGTGCGGTTGCCTGAAAAGTTGCCATCGATCGTGTTTTCTAGCTTCTACCCGGACGTAGCGATGGATGGTGGTGGTGGTCTGTGTGTTCCCTGCGCTGAGCGTGCACGAGGTACGTTGGCCCCCTCCCTGCCCTTCTCCTTCGGTGCGATGCAGGACCGAGCGACCGACAGGGGCGATGTTCCTCCTTTGCGTTGCGCATAGGAGGGGTGATGCTCCCTCTTCGCAGTGACCCCAGTTCAGGCAAGGGTACCCACCGAGTTTAAGCATATAACTAAGCGGAGGAAGAGAAACTTACGATGATTCCCCTAGTAACGACGAGCGAACTAGGAACAGCCCAACGTGAAAATCTGGCTACGGTGGCCGCCCGAATTGTAGTCTGCAGAAGCGTCCCCCACGGCAGACCGAGCCTAAGTCCCCTGGAACGGCATGCTGGAGAGGGTGACAGCCCCATCGGGCTCGGACCCTATTGCATCACGGGGCACTA
>MNCI01028260.1:5485-10485 GCA_015680685.1 Gnetum montanum | reverse complement strand
GTTCTGCATGCAGTTGAGGGTGTGTCGTTGTTGGTTTCGGTTTGAGGACTCTATAGACTCGGGTGACCGTCTCGAGGACGTAGCACAATGAAAAGAGCCTTTTGTGCACTCAAGGACATAGGTAGCTCCTTCCCTTGGAGTAGCTTGTGAAGTTTGAGCGCACGCTTGAACACGGTCGTAAGTTGTTTAAGGGTTAGGAGAAGCAGTCGAAGGGATGTTTGAGGCCATGTCTCGAAAATCCCTTGGCTATGGCATGCTGTGTCTTTGTGTTTCACGAAGGAGTTTTTTGTTGCTCGGTCGCATGATGGGAAATTCGGTTAACCTTGAAACTCGTTTCTATAGAGTTGAGAGATCAAAGCTAGCACAAATGGCTTTACGGGATTGAACGATCCCGTGCGGAAACGTTGTTGAACGATTTTGTGTGAACGGTAGCGTTGATTTGGTGCGGTGTAGGAGGCAGAGCGTTTGGACGCCCCCACGGGGTAGTGTCGAGCGCATGTCGTCTCTGCCTGTTCACCGATTTGATTGCCTAGTAGCGCATGGGTGGTAATGGCGAGTTTACCTGGATGGGTCGAGAAAGGAGGAGGGACATGTTCTCTTTTGTTCTGGATGCAGTTGAGGGTGCGTCGTTGTTGGTTTCGATTTGAGGACTCTATAGACTCGGGTGACCGTCTCGAGGCCGTAGCACAACGAAAAGAGCCTTTTGTGGACTCAAGGACACAGGTAGCGCCTTCCCTTGGAGTAGCTTGCAAAGTTTGAGCGCAGGCTCGAACACGATCGTAAGTTTTTTAAGGGTTAGGAGAAGCAGTTGGAGGGATGTTTGAGGCCATGTCTCGAAAATCCCTTGTCTTGGCTGTGGCATGCTGTGTCTCTGTGTTTCACAAAGGATTTTTCTATTGCTCGGTCGCATGACAGGGAATTCGGTTAACCCTGAAACTCGTTTCTGTCGAGCTGCGAGATCAGAGCCAGCAATGATGGATTTACGGGATTCAACGATCCTGTGCAGAAATGTTGTTGAACGATTTCGTGCGAACGGTAGCATTGATTTGGTGCGGTGGAGGAGGCAGAGCGTTTGGATGCCCCCACGGGGTAGCGTCGAGTGCATGTCGTCTCTGCCTGTTCACCGATTCGATTGCCTAGTAGCGCATGGGTGGTAATGGCGAGTTTTCCTGGACGGGTTGAGAAAGGAGGAGGTACATGTTCTCTTTTGTTCTGCATGCAGTTGAGGGTGCATCGTTGTTGGTTTTGGTTTGAGGACTCTATAGACTCAGGTGACCATCTCGAGGTCATAGCACAACGAAAAGAGCCTTTTGTGGACTCAACGACATAGGTAGCGCCTTCCCTTGGAGTAGCTTGCGAAGTTTGAGCGCAGGCTCGAACACCGTCATAAGTGGTTTAAGGGTTAGAAGAAGTAGTCGGAGGGATCATTGAGGCCATGTCTCGAAAATCCCTTGTCTTGGTTGTGGCACACTGTGTCTCTGTGTTTCACGAAGGAGTTTTCTATTGCTCGGTCGCGTGATGGGGAATTTGGTTAACCCTAAAACTCGTTTCTGTCAAGTTGCGAGATCGAAGCTGGCACTGATGGCTTTACGGGATTGAACGATCCCGTGCGGAAACGTTGTTGAACAATTTTGTGTGAATGGTAGCGTTGATTTGGTGCGGTGGAGGAGGCAGAGCGTTTGGACGCCCCCACGGGGTAGCGTTGAGCACATGTCGTCTTTGCCTGTTCACCGATTCGATTGCCTAGTAGTGCATGGGTGGTAATGGCGAGTTTACGTGGATGGGTCGAGAAAGGACTCGGGACATGTTCACTTTTGTTTTGCATGCAGTTGAGGGTGCGTCGTTCTTGGTTTCGTTGTGAGGACTCTATAGACTCGGGTGACCCTCTCGAGGCCGTAGCACAACGAAAAGAGCCTTTTGTGAACCCAAGGACATAAGTAGCGCCTTCCCTTGGAGTAGCTTGCGAAGTTTGAGTGCACGCTCGAACACGGTCGTAAGTTGTTTAAGGGTTAGGAGAAGCAGTCGGAGGGATGCTTGAGGCCATGTCTCGAAAATCCCTTGTCTTGGCTGCGGCGTGCTGTGTCTCTGTGTTTCACGAAGGAGTTTTCTGTTGCTTGGTTGCGTGATGGGAAATTCGGTTAACCTTGAAACTCATTTCTATAGAGTTGCGAGATCGGAGCCGGCACTGATGGCTTTATGGGATTGAACGATCCCGTGCGGAAACATTATTGAACGATTTTGTGCAAACGGTAGCGTTGATTTGGTGCGGTGGAGGAGGTAGAGCGTCTGGATGCCCCCATGGGGTAGCATCGAGCACATGTCGTCTCTGCCTGTTCACCGATTCGATTGCCTAGTAGCGCATGGGTGGTAATGGCGAGTTTACCTGGACAGGTCGAGAAAGGACTAGGGACATGTTCTCTTTTGTTCTGCATGCAGTTGAGGGTGCGTCATTGTTGGTTTTGGTTTGTGGACTCTATAGACTCGGGTGACCGTCTCGAGGCTGTACCACAACGAAAAGAGCCTTTTCTAGACTGAAGGACATAGGTAGCCCCTTCCCTTGGAGTAGCTTGCGAAGTTTGAGCACACACTCGAACACGGTCGTAAGTTGTTTAAGGGTTAGGAGAAGCAGTCGGAGGGATGTTTGAGGCCATGTCTCAAAAATCCCTTGTCTGTGGCATGCTGTGTCTCTATGTTTCATGAAGGATTTTTCTGTTGCTCGGTCACATGACGGGGAATTCGGTTATCCTTGAAACTCGTTTCTATAGAGTTGCGAGATCGGAGCCGACACTGATGGCTTGACGGGATTGAACGATCCCATGCGGAAACATTGTTGAACGATTTCGTGCGAACGGTAGCATTAATTTGGTGTAGTGGAGGAGGCAGAGCGTTTGGACGCCCCCATGGGGTAGCATCGAGCACATGTCATCTCTGCCTGTTCACCGATTCGATTGCCTAGTTGCGCATGGGTGGTAATGGCGAGTTTACCTGGACGGGTCGAGAAAGGAGGAGGGACATGTTCTCTTTTGTTCTGCATGCAGTTGAGGGTGCATCATTATTGGTTTTGATTTGAGGACTCTATAGACTCGGGTGACCTTCTCGAGGTCATCGCACAACGAAAAGAGCCTTTTGTGGACTCACGGACAGAGGTAGTGCCTTCCCCTTGGAGTAGCTTGCGAAGTTTGAGCGCATGCTCGAACATGGTCGTGAGTTGTTTAAGGGTTGGGAGAAGCAGTCGGAGAGATGTTCGAGGCCATGTCTCGAAAATATCTTATCTTGGCTGTGGCACGCTGTGTCTCTGTGTTTCATGAAGGAGTTTTCTGTTGCTCGGTCGCGTGACGAGGAATTCGGTTAACCCTGAAACTCGTTTCTGTCGAGTTGCGAGATCGGAGCCGGCATTGATGGCTTTACGGGATTGAACGATTCCATGCGGAAACGTTGTTGAATGATTTCGTGCGAACGGTAGTGTTGATTTGGTGCAGTGGAGGAGGCAGAGCGTTTGGACGCCCCCACGGGATAGCGTCGAGTGCATGTCGTCTCTACCTGTTCACCGATTCGATTGCCTAGTAGCGCATGGGTGGTAATGGTGAGTTTACCTAGATGGGTCGAGAAAGGACTAGGGACATGTTCTCTTTTGTTCTACATGCAGTTGAGGGTGCGTCATTGTTGGTTTCAGTTTGAGGACTCTATAGACTCGGGTGACCGTCTCAAGGCCGTACCACAACGAAAAGAGCCTTTTGTGGACTCAAGGACACAGGTAGTGCCTTCCCTTGGAGTAACTTGTGAAGTTTGAGTGCACGCTCGAACACGGTCGTAAGTTGTTTAAGGGTTAGGAGAAGCAGTCGGAGGGATGTTTGAGGCCATGTCTCGAAAAGCCCTTGTCTTGGCTGCGGCATGATGTGTCTCTATGTTTCACGAAGGAGTTTTCTGTTGCTTGGTCGCGTGACAGGGAATTCGGTTAACCTTGAAACTTGTTTCTATAGAGTTGCAAGATCGGAGCCGGCACTGATGGCTTTATGGGATTGAACGATCCCGTGCGGAAACATTGTTGAACGATTTCGTGCGAACGGTAGCGTTGATTTGGTGTGGTGGAGGAGGTAGAGCGTCTGGACGCCCCCACGGGGTAGCGTTGAGTGCATGTCGTCTTTGCCTATTCACCGATTCGATTGCCTAGTAGCGCATGGGTGGTAATGGTGAGTTTACCTGGACGGGTCGAGAAAGGACTAGGGACATGTTCTCTTTTGTTTTGCATGCAGTTGAAGGTGCGTCGTTGTTGGTTTCGGTTTGAGGACTCAATAGACTCGGGTGACCGTCTCGAGGTCATAGCACAATGAAAAGAGCCTTTTGTGGACTCAAGGACACAGGTAGCGCCTTCCCTTAGAGTAGCTTGCGAAGTTTGAGCGCACACTCGAACACGGTCGTAAGTTGTTTAAGGGTGAGAAGAAGTAGTCGGAGGGATGTTTGAGGCCATGTCTCGAAAATCCCTTGTCTTGGCTGCGGCATGCTGTGTCTCTGTGTTTCACGAAGGAGTTTTCTGTTGCTTGGTCGCGTGACGGGGAATTTGGTTAACCTTGAAACTCGTTTCTATAGAGTTGTGAGATCGGAGCCGGCACTGATGGCTTTATGGGATTGAACGATCCTGTGCGGAAACGTTGTTGAACGTTTTCGTGCGAACGGTAGCATTGATTTGGTGTGGTGGAGGAGGAAGAGCATTTGGACGCCCCCACGGGGTAGCATCGAGCGCATGTCATCTCTGCCTATTCACCGATTTGGTTGCCTAGTAGCGCATGGATGGTAATGGTGAGTTTACCTGGACGGGTCGAGAAAGGACTAGGGACATGTCCTCTTTTTTTTTGCATGTAGTTGAGGGTGCGTCGTTGTTGGTTTCGGTTTGAGGACTCTATAGACTCGGGTGACCGTCTCTAGGCCGTAGCATAATGAAAAGAGCCTTTTGTGGACTCAAGGACACAGGTAGCACCTTCCCTTGGAGTAGCTTGCGAAGT
>MNCI01028256.1:22059-40513 GCA_015680685.1 Gnetum montanum | reverse complement strand
ATCTTCTTCTACTCTGACTTTCTACCTATTTGTTTGATTATCTTGGTTTTCTTAGGTATTGTTGTCATAAATTTTAGAGTCTTTTTGTTTGTTTTTTTCATGTCATATATATAACTATTATGCTACTATTGTTTAGTGTATGTCATTAATTAATGTTATCTAAGGTTGGTGTCTCATAACTCAGTCATGGAGGAGAGATACCAATGGGTATGTGTTTCTAATTCTATCTTATTCATCATTTTCATGTACATGTTTGGAATTAGGTTATAAGGTTTTTCTTTTTGTTTTCTTTGGGAATTATACTTACTGTTCTTTTCATGGACTATTTTTTTAATGGTTATTTAAATGCCTAATTATTTCACTTGATTTTTAGCACCATTATAGTCCCATACGTTGTACACTCTTAAGCCCATGAAAATGAGATTATGGGTTTCACTTAGAGGACACTTGTTTGATCTAGAGCCTAAAAGCCTCCCTTGAAAGGAAGATTTAGATGTGAATGAGTCATGTCCCATAGCTATAAGTACAAGACATGCATATTAATAAGTTATTAAATACAAACCAAAAGATGTATTGAAGATCATCCATCACACTTGAGGCATGTTCAATCCCATAGGCATGCCAAGGAAATCTTCTTATCAATCATCCTTCCTTGGCCTCTCTTCTCAAAGTGGAAATTTTGTACTATGTCTTGTGTGAAAGTATTTGTTCAATTATATTCCTCCACATTGACCTTGCCATGTGTCTAGTCCGAGTCATTATGTCTTAAATGTTAAAGCTATGGAACTAGATTTATCCAATCATGGGAAAATGATGAAGCATCCAATGATAATTTGTATGTCAATTGTAAGTCCTAAATCTAGAAAGTGTTTCTTGTGCCATATGTTTATCGCCTAGCATGTTTGATTAAGATTATTAGTCCTCTGTGATGCACCCTTGCCTTCCATGTTATACATTTAGATTTCATGCTCAATTCTAAACTTTTTAAGATGATTTCAACTTCAATCAGATGTCCTAGAATCATTCTAACATGTGTCCTTGGGTTCTAGCTTGTCTGAAAAGCAAAGTTTCAGAGTGTATGTAACTTCCCTATTAATTATCTATAAAATTCTATAAAAAACTAATAGAGATGTTATGAAGCCCCAATGATTTGGATTTAACCTTGCTTTACTAAGAAAAAGAAAGGTATAAAATAGATAAAAATTATTATTTAGAAGCATAAATATATTAGAGAAATACATTACAAAAAAATTCAATATTACTCCCATACATAATTAAATAAAATTTATTTGAACAAAAATAGATTTTTGTGTAGCCACAAGAGTATAGATGTTAAAAAATTTCACTATTTACATCATAAAATAGTACATAAAATAATGATTCTAACAACAACCTTTTTGCCTCAATTGGATATCTAGAAATAAAGATATTCATGTTTGAAGTTTATCAAATTAATTAATAAAATTAAAATAATAATGAAATAAATTAAGGCATAATAAAAAATATTAAATTTTCCTGCACATATAAATGAAAAGTGATCTTGGAAATGTTACGGTCCAAAAGGTACAAATGGCAATTTCATATTTATCATACTTTATTGTTTATTCATAAAAATAAGTACATCACTTAGGTATCCAAAAAGTGTACGAGGTTTATATTTTACAAATATATAAAGTATACAATAAATATTTCTCAATCTTAGGTTGTCCATATTATACAAAACCGATCCTTCTTTTTTCCCATATCCCTCTTTGAATGATTCTATAACTACTCTAGGCATTCTACATTGAAATGCAAGAGTCAAAACCCCTCAAATAAGAAAGGTTGTATTATTTCCCTCTTCATGGAGCATAAAGGTTTTGGATCATAAATTTCATGATATGGGCTAGGAAAAGGCTTCTAATCAAATATTCAAAAATGTTTTGAGGTTCAGAAATACTACAAATTTTTCAAAAATTCAAAGAATGTATATTTTATTCAAGCATCTCTGAAGGATATCTCTTGGTCATCCTCACTACCAAAGGAATATATCAATAGGTATTATCCTTTTTAATTATTTAATATCCAAATATATCATAAATATGTCAAAAAAATTCAAAAAGTATACATTTTATCAAAGCATCTTCAAAGGCTAGGTCTTGGTTATCCTCAATGCCAAAAGAATATTCCGAAAGGTCTTGGAATAACCTCACTACTATCATTGAATTATCTTCATGACCCTAAACAAGCCACTCATGATATAATATTTTATTATATTCTAAGAATTCACCAAAAGAATAGAAAATGGTCATGAAAAGATTAAAATACTAATTTTCATATTAAAAATAAAACCAAAATGACAAAAATTTAGTAGAATTTCAACATGACAATTAAAAACGAAGAAGAATAGTAGCAAACTAGAAAGTAAAAATAAAAAATAGAAAATCCACAACAATATAGGAAAACCACATGAAAAAAAAATGAAATAAGCTTCCTTAAAAAATCTACAACAAAATAGGATAGCTACATGAAAAAGGTAAAATAATCTTTCTTATAAAATCCACAACAAAATAGAACAACTACATAAAAAGGAAAGTAAAATAATATTTCTTATGCTAGTAGGACTTTCAGAATCTTCTTAGTATTTCCTTTTCTACCCAACGCTCTCAATTAGTCTTTTCTTTGCTTAACCTATCATACTAGAAATCCTTTTACAAACTAAGATGAGATGTATCAAAGGCCACAATCTATATATAAGGGCAAAAATAGAAGGAACATGGCTAAAATTGACTTCAAAATGAAAAAGAATCATAACTCTAATTCTAGTGAACCAACGATCAAAACTAATGTTTTCAAATCCTAGACACATTAGTAGAGTCACATTCTGGGTAAGACATCATCTTTTATTATTTATTCACATGTGCATAATAAAATAAAAGATGCATAACTATATGTGGATAATAAAACATAAATGTGCATAACTATATGCATAATAAAGATTAAATAGACATAACTGAATGTGCATAAAGAATAAATTATGTATACACAAATACTTTTAATAACATGATAACTGATAGAAAGACTTCTAAGTGTAATTAGATTTTAATATTTAATCATAAAATATATAGTAATAGATCTATGATTGAGCTTCAATAGTATTAAAATAAAGGTTACAATACCCTAGCAAGTACATTGCATTCATTTATATAGGAGACTAATAACAACTATAGTAATAAAAATAATGACAAAAATAAAATCTTATGATTTAACAAAGAAAATTAGAGCTAATCTATTGAAATAAATCTAACAACATTTAAATAATTAATCATATGAATTAAATTAAATAATTAAACCTATGCAAATTTTTAGGTTGTAACAGTATGGCTATGGGGATAAGGGTATGTGTTGACTACCTTGTGTTAATGCAAGGGCATTGATGCACCTCCCCCACACCCCCCACCAAGCCTAGATTGGCTATCTTTGCTGGTAGTATGACCAAGGTTGTCTTGGGTCATGTCAATGTATCTCCATTAATGCCTAGGCCCTAACAAATCCTATCCATTCGTTTGCAAAAACTATAAATACCTAGAGTAATTTCTTCCATATAACAATTCATAATTAGGCTTTTTTGGAGCTTTTGGCATCCAATTATGTTAAGAGCTCTTTCTCTCTTGGGTAAGCTAGTTTCCTTTTCTATTTTGTGTGTGTGTTTTGAGTTGTGACTTTCATAAGTGCAACTAGAATCTATTAGAGTGCTGCCATGCTTACATAGCCTAGTACCATTTAGTTGATGTGGAGTCAACTATTTGTGCAATGAATAAAGCTTATGATGTTTTTCCATTTCTACGGTTGATTCTTTAAACATTAAAACATCAAAAACATCTATAAAACATTAAAATCATAAAAAAAGTTATCTCATTTTCATAAGATGATTCACCCATATCCAAGGAAGTTATAACTATACAGCTTGGTGTTGGGTCATTAAGGTTGTGACTAAGAGCTATCTTATTTGTATTTCATGTGTGATATTATACCTATCCTCAAGAGTGATTGGGACACATGTGAGTGTATGTAAGCATTACACCTATCCCTAAGAGGGATTGTAATGTATGTGTGTTTATTATTGTTTTGTTATTGTAATCATAAAATCCATAAAAACTATAAAATATAAAATCATAAATATTCTCTTTATATTTCCCATCATAGTGATTTGAATTGTATTATATATATCATAACATCATCTACATTTCTTGAATGTAACGTCATATGAGAGTATTCTTGGCATTTCACTCAACATCATCTTTGAAGCTTACAATGTATATCCCTTGGTCTAAAATTAGTGGGAATCTTATCACATGACATAGGCAATACTTACAACATATATCCCTTAGTCTAAAACTAGCAAGACCCCTATCATGTGACATAGGCACTATCATGTGACAGACACTAGTTGAATGCTCATATACATATATTTGTCTCATGACTAAGTCTATAAATTTAGATGTAATTTCATTATGATCTAAGTTGATGGGACATGATATCGCATGGGCCGTAATATCGTGTCTTCCCCTGCGATATCACATACACGATATCGCAGTCCATCACAATGTCTATAAATAAGAAGCAGCTCTCCCTTGTTTAGACAATTAGAGGTTAGATTGTAGCTAAACTCTGGTAGTTTGATCCTTCCAGAGATAGAATATTTTTCAGTGTATGCCCGTAGTGTGATGAATGTAATTGTATGGCATCCTTTATTCGAGTGTGATGTACTTGGACACGCACATGACCAGAAAAAGATCGAGTTCACTTCATCATTGCAACATTCACTTTGTTATTTATTTAATTATTTAAATGTTATTTATTACTTTCGTAGTTAATCTTTCTTACCCTTATCTCCTAGATTGCGGAATGAGTACAACTTGATTACGAGCATTTAAGTGTGACTACTTGGTAACCTAGTGGCATAGTTAGGATCTGCACTTGATAATCCCAGTGGTAGTCATGCACGAAGTCTAAGATGTGTACGGATAATCAAGGAATGAATGCTCATCTCACTTAGGCTAGATTAGATTCTTTCTTACCATTTCCTCCTAGCTTAGCATAGTTAATATTATCTTCCACTGCTTTCAGGAGTATCATTAGAATTAGGAACACATCTTACACCTCACGTTGGACTAAACCATACGTGAAAAAGCTAATACTAGTCCAGGTGGAAAGACAACGAATTGCGACCTAAGGTAAACGATCTAGGTGCCACAACTAGTTCGTCTATGGAGTTCGACCGGATCGCATGTGAAAATGCTCGTATGTGTATGGTTGAGTGTAGGGGTACCTCGCCACTCATCATAAGTAAAATTCTCTTATGGATACACTACCAAAATTTTGTCTCAATCATTGTTACAATTTGTAATAATTATGAAGTACCATTTTCTCTCATGTATCATTTACTCTCAATCATGAGAGTATCATTGCATGTACTACTTGTTGTTTTACCAAAAAAATTTCAACTTACTTGTACAAATTTTTACATTATTTCTACCTATAAACATCATTTAAAATTGAAGATATTCAAGATCTACATTAAATTTTCATCAATTTTCTAACTTTGAAAAGTTAAAACAATAACTTTGTAACTTCAATAATTCTCATTAAATACTATAAAATTCTTATGTTCTAATCATCCATGAGATAGAGCAGACTAAGGTGAATCCAATAATAAAGTTGCATTCAAATCCAAATTCTAAATCATTAAAAATTAACAAAATCAATTCCACTACAAGTTGTGGTCAAGTTGTGATGTAATCAAAAAATAACCACAAATTAACCACAACTCATAATTTAAAAATAAAAAGTTTTTTTTTCACACCATGATCCATGGTACAAAGAACATAACTTGATCCTTGAGCATTTATTAGAGTAGGAATTATCCTTAAGCATTTGGATGGCTTAATCCTTGGTATAAAATTCTTGAAATCCCTGCTCCAGCTACACCTACTAACTATTGAACACATTTCTAGGTCCATCTTCATTACAAAACTTGAGACAGGCTCTATCATAAGCCATGGCTAGTTCTATTGCATTATTGAATGTTCCCAACTGGATTCAGTGATGGGCAATGTAAATCTGAGGTCCCCATTTGCCATTGTGCAAGGGAATAACTCCTTTGTCCTAAGAACCATAATTTTTGGCCATTGCTACTATTATTGATGGAGCATAATTTTTTCTCATTATTATTGCTGATATTATTATTGTGCTCATTCAATTGGTACTACTATCGTTGTTGTTGTTGCTACTGTTGTAGCAAGGGCTATCTCTTAATTAAGATGCTTCTTATCATCTTAGAATTGAAAGTGGAAGATGAAGTAACTCCCTTGAGAAAAGTACATTTATAGGTTGTGCTAGTCAAGAGACCTTAAAGATGAGTTACATGTATGTCTTTCATGTACTGTAACTATCTAATTGAGATAACATTATAATATTATAGCAAAAACTTGTATGATTTGTTTTTGCTACCCCATCGATGCATTTGACTGTGCTATCAAATTTCATAAAAATATGATATTTATCAAATAGACCTATGGATCTTCAAACATTTTAAAGCTTTAATTCTAATTCTAATTTATTATTTAGCTGAGATAATCTTTTTCTTTTTGAAATTAATGAATTTCTTTTGATTCATTTAATTTTTTTAATGGTAATTAACTTTAGTCATTATCTACCCATAATAATTCCCTTGAAAATTTATCTCTTGGCCCAAATTTATGATAATGATTATTTACAAAGTCTAGCCAACATACCCATCATAATAATCCCCCTGAAAAATTCTATCTCTTAACCTAGCATCACAATGATAATTATTTATTTTTAGTGACAAACTCTAACCAACTTGTAGTTGGGCTTTTGGCAAAAATCAAAATAGTTTTTTGTTCTTTGGATATAGCAATTTTATATATCCTCTCTACAAAAAAAATTATATTATTAACAAATACCTATATCTTTAGTAGTTATGCTTATTGCATCAATAATGATGATAGAAATTAAACTATGTTGACAATAGTATTGTGAATGGAGTATAAACCCATTGTCATCTTCTTTGCCATTTTAAAAAAGTTTGCTAGATGCCTCATAGTGGTGAGAGCCTTCACTTTCAAATATGTTAAATAATAAATTTATTACAATAAGTTTTTAAGTCATTCAATTAGCATAATGGTAACATCATTCTTTAGAAGAAAGGTCTTAAATTCAATTCTAATAAAAATTCAACGTTTAAATCTAAATAGACAAAGTGAAAATCAAGGGTATAACATAGTGGTAAAGACACTTACTTCTCAATTATGAGGTAGTCTACAAGCCCCTATGTTCATTTTTTTAAAAAAATAAATAGAAAAATTTCAAAATAGAGAAGGCACAATGAATTTCAAGTTGTTGTATTATCCATAACTTGCATACTTGTTTTTCTTTGCAAGATGTTTCAAGTAGTTGTATCATCCATAGCCTTCATATACTAGATTAGATTTGTCATTAGCTGTAATTGATATTTCAAAGATTAGAGAGAGAATAAATAGTAGTTAAAGACTAGATGAGATGTAGCAAATAACTATTAGTTCTAGTGAAAATTTGGTTAATTGTATGGAAAAAATGAAAAACAATTTAAAGACAGAATAGTTATAGCAACTAATTATAAGGAAAAATAAAGATGAAATAAGAAAAAAAAAATTAAAAAAGATATAACTATAATAGAAACATCTAAGATAAGAAAAGTAGGAATTAAGGGAATTGTTAGTTTAGTTTTGAATTTGTGTCAAGGGTGTAAGGGGAAATAAAAATGGTATAGGAGTTGTTAGTTTAGTGGGTATATGTGGATAGTGCTTTTTAGGAAAAATAAAATTACTATGAAAAATAACTATAAAATAAAATGAGTTAAAAGAATTATTTGAAAAATATAACAAGTTAAGAGTGAGAAAAACAATATTATAATTTGGCCCATAATTCGGTACTGCTAATTTTGTGCTGGCTATTAACAATCATGTTTCAGTAAAAGGTAACTTTGTTCACTAGGCCATTACAGTCATGTTCGGTAACTTTGTTCATAATGCTAAAGCCAACTTTGTTCAGACACTAACTTTGTTCATAACGCTGCTGAGGAGACCATTACCATTACCCTTACCATTACCAGTCATGTTTCAGTAACTTTGTTCATCATAAGGGTGACTAGCCCATTACCAACGATCGCGAAGCGGATGACTGAAACTTGCAACTTATTTGCTAGAAGCAGATGAAAGAATTGAATGTATTTACAACAACATCAGAGCTTTGGTTACAACTTGAAATACCGTTTCTCCCAAGCCAGGCCAGACGATGCCTTATATCAAATCGGCCGAGGCCTGCATGCACGCACAATAATAACTCCACAAGTTAACAACCAGCGCAGCTCTGCAATTCCTCAAAGAAAAATGCAGAAAACATACATCATCATGGAGCTTTGATGTCATTTTTGTCTATGCTACATCGTTTACTGCTCTTTCAATTTTCATCTACGCATTTTACCACAGTTAAATTTCGCGTCCTTACCGCTAACCGAGGTGCCGTCGTGTGTAAATAGAGGTGCTTGCGTTGTTTCAGGATCGTAGACCAGCCCACTATTTTGCAGAAGTGGAATCCAAAACGGATGCAGGTGTCGACATCCAGTGGGCAACGTTGGAGAGAGAAAGAGTAATAACAAAATAACAGCAGAAGCAGAAGGGAATGTGCGTATGAATGGATGAAGAAGGCGGAGAGTCGATCCATTGCAGGCATTGTGGCAGAACGTAGTTGTCACTGCATCCTTTACGAAGCACGCGGCAGCCATTGCAGCTCATCTTCTTGGCTCCTCCTCCCGGTGCCTTACTGTAACGCAATTTGGATATGTTAGTGGAAAATACCCGAATAAACAAGAACTCTGTGTCGTCCTCCAAAGTGATCGAAGAAAGAAATCTCAATCCACAGAGTAAGAAATGTTTGGCGCAAATAAAGAAATTTTACTGGAAGGTGATCCAAGAAACGGATCTTTTTCGAAATAATCCAACGGAGAAATTTTATTCTCGAAGAGCTTCGAAGGAAGAGAAGAGATTCGTTATTTAAAAGGAAATTGGCGAGGGCGGGGATGATTGCGTAACTGTCGGAAGAGCAAGCACCGGGGTCAGGCTCAGGCTGGGACATGAGAGAAAGGTGAATTGTGCGAGACATGAGAGAAAGGTGAATTGTGCGAGCATGAGGAAAACGTTATTCCATGCGGTGCCTGCATGTGCGTGCCAAGGAGACCAATGGCGGAGCAAGCACAGAGCAGGTGAACGAATGATGCGTCGTCGTCTGTGCTGCAGCGGCAAAGTTCTGCGTGCTGCTGCTGAGAGAACAAACGAAGAAGCATCATATCTCATTCATGTGCTTCTGGTGCTGCTGCTGTTTTTACCTGAAAAACATGAGGCGCATTCGCTTCATCTTTGTCAGTAGTAGGTGTGGGGTGGACAGTGGGCTCTCCTCTCCTCTCCTCTCCTCTGTTGTCTCATGCCGTCACTGCCTCTGCCCGGCTGCCTCTGTCCCTGCCTAGATTTCGTGCTTCGATTGAATGTTGTCGCGCTGCTGTGTTTTTCTTCTAAAGTGCCTGTATTTTCGCTGGCCATGTCTTAAGACGCCTTTTAAATACGGGTCCATATCCCGTGCCAACCTGATTCTCTGTAGTGGGCACCGTCATATATGTTTTAAAAAACATTACGTTTCTGCTTAACGCCTGCCTGCGAAACAGTAGGTCATGGGATTGATTTCCACTGCGGCTAAAACGAAGGGCACATAGAAATATGTTAGAATTTTATAAATGTACTTTGGATGACCATTTAGTTGCATAAGGTGTACTTTAAATTTTCCTGAAGTTGGTGGTGGTGATGTTGTTGTGAGTGGCAAGAAAATAAGTTGGTGGTGACCTTTTTTTTTTTTTTTTATGTTTAAATATATGGAGAGGCTAATCCCATGATTAAGGAAAACAGAAATTCCTAAATTAGAACTTAAAACTACGCGGCATCTATCCTTGGACATACAACCACCATTCTTTCAAAAATGATTTCATTCAATTTTGCCATTCAATTTTCTGAAATTAGAACTTAAGTCTTTTTGCCATTCAATTTTCTGAAATGATTTCTTCAAAAATTCAATAAGATAGAGGAAATGTCTTTAGCGCTGAGAGAAGTCGTCTTTATAACCCAGGAAGGCAGCAATTGAAAAGAATGTTGTTCAACCTGTCAATGGTCATTGTGAAGGAAAATAGTTAATCGTATCATAAAGAGTGTAGAACAATAAGAGAAAACTACGTGATTTTTTGCTCCACAAATCATTATTTTTCCTTAGAAGCACAAAACAAAATGTTTGAAACAAAAGCTAGCCCGGAAGAAGCTAAGGGAGCCAATGGTATCAAATTGCAAATAGCAATATAATCAAACATGAAAAAAATACTCAAGAGTACTTCAGATGAAAAGTAAGCAAGCAAGCAAAAAACCATATAAATCACCAAATAACAGAAGTCATTAGTCATTACCACAAACGATGCATTCCCACTATAGTTTTATGATGAATATTGGCAACACCCTTCAACATTGTTTGCATTGCTGTCTTTATTATTGTTTACCGTTCTTTAGCTAAAAATAATCTCTGACAAAGCATACACCAGTAAATCTTCTAAGTCAAAATGGAAAACTAAAATCTATTGGCAACTTTCACTCATTTGCTTTCCTTTTTCTTAATTATTTAAATTTAGCTTGCACATCCCAACGATGCCAGAATGTATTTATAGAATATACATAAGTCACAGGGAATGACATTGGAGAAAGGCAGAATCTAAGTGGTATATTCATCAAAACTTCTCTAAATCTTTGTTGTTGCGAATCAGTCATCCATACCCTTCTCGTATCAGTCATCCATACCCTTCTCGTATGTGTTTTAACGATACATAAGTCACATGGAATGACATTGGAAAAAGCGTGTACATTGAAGAAAACGTGTATAGATGTTGGTAGCAAAGAAACAACAGTCTTACATTTGTGGCACTATCTCGAGTGAGGAGTATTGACAGTTTGAAGATATTCTCTCAACACTTTGAAGATATTCCCTCCAATTTCCAAAAGAAGATATATCAAGATATTTAAGATATTTAAGGCTTCTTACCTTCAAAGTAGATTAGATGAAGAGCGACGTATTAAATCTAATGAAGAATGATCTCATTCTTTTCTGTCAACTAATTTTTACCATTTTGAATGTCACATCTTTTGTAGCTATACATTTTCAATTACACAAATTTGTACATTGATCATTTCTGTTGTATTACAACATGTTTATGATCATTAAATAAAGCATTTTATGGTCTTATAATATTTCTATATGTTATGTTTAAATCATCGCTACAGCAAAATATCTGTTATGACATTGGAGAAAGGCAGAATATATAACTAAGCTAGTGATATTGCATTCATAATTGAACTTGCAACTTCTAACATAAAAGGCAATGAGTTTGTAAATAAGCATAGAACACACTATAAACTAGGGTAAAAAAATCAACCCTTCTTAGTCCTTTGAAGTCATTTTTCCATGTAGGAAAAGTTTTATTAAAATATTTTTATAGAAAAAGAAAGGTATTTTAAAAAACTGCCTTTCATTAGTGAAGGACATTAGTGTTTCTACTATAGCATAAAAAGGACAATAATAATAATAATAATGATAATTAACATATATCAATGAAATGTTGCATTTCATATATATCATGGTGGTAGCTATGTTGCCAATGACATTTAGAGAATGGTTCCAATGCAAAGAATTATATTAATATGTTGTATCAATAATTATTGCTTTTACCCTAAATTTTATTAAGGGTACTTTGACATAGCAACGTTGCTTATAGTTTTGACATGAAGATAATGCCAAATCTATACACTCCTCTACAATATACATCAACCATATCATGTATAATGGGTTTCTTGCTACTTCTACACTTAACTTTCATTGATAATATCTTATACATTATATTCAACTACCTTTCTTTCATGTCTACATCAATGCATTCTAGGTGCATTATTTAACTACTTCCAAAAGACAATAAATCCTGGTTGAAAATAAAGTTCTAATTATTCTTGCTTGCAATGATGGCTTTTTAGGTCTTTTATTGATACCCACTTTCATTTTTTACATTTTCTTTTTTAACTTCATCAAAGCTTTGTATATGTTCTTGGAAATCTTTTAATTATTCATTTCATTTTATTCATTTGTCTACCTTAAGCATTAATTGATCATAAATAGGATTAAGACAAATGATGAAGGCTATTATTCATTTTATATTACTTATTACTTACATACACTAGAGTTTCTTTTCAAAACATGTTCTTTTATTTGTTCTTTCTACTTTTGTTTATTACAATCTTATTATAGTGCATCTTTTAACGAACTTTAATTAGCTTTTTCAATTTTTTTTATATTTTAAAGAACTAAACAATGCATTTATCACTTACTTTATGCCTTCAAGTCTTATTTTTGTCTTTAATACTCTTTTCTCTTTGGCTAAGCATTACCCTTCTAAAAAATGAATGGAGATATTGAATTTTTGTCACTACTACAAAACATTTTAAAAAGAAAAAAAATTAGTAACAAAGAAAATATTAAACTAAGTAGGATTTTCAAACAAATTTCTAGATTGCTTAATTTTTGTTAAAATAGGCTAACAAGGTAAATAGGAAAATAACTTTGATTTCAATTAACATTGTTTGAATGAATTCTAATTTGAAAGGTGATGAGTGGCGAGGTACCCCTACACTCAACCATACGAAACGAGCGTCACATGTGCGATCTGGTTGAACTCTGTAGATGGACTAGTTGTGGCACCTAGATAGTTAGCCTTAGGTCGCAGTTCGTTGTCTTTCCACCTAGACTAGTATTGCATATGTCACGTATGGTTTAGTCTAGATGAGGTGTATGATGTGTTCTAACCTAATGCTACTCCTGAAGGTAGTGGAAAATAATATTAACTAATCTAAGCTAGGAGGAAAAGGGTAAGAAAATCTAATCTAGCCTAAGTGTGACGAGCAACCGATTCCTTGATTAACCATACACATCTTGGACTTCGTGCACAACTACCACTGGGACTACCAAGCATAGGTCCTAGGTATGCCACTAGGATTACCAAGCGTAGATCCCAAATATGCCACTGGGTTACCAAGCGTGGATCCTAGCTACACCACTGGGCTACCAAGCAGTCACACTTAAATGCTCGTAATCAATTCATATTCGTTCCATATTCTAGGAGTTTAAGGGTGAGAGAGAGAAAATAGTAAATAACATTAAATAAATAGCAAATAAATAAATAACAAATTGAATGCTGCAATGATGAAGTAATCTCGATCTTTATTGTCGATCATGTGCGTGTCCAAGTACGATACACTCGAATAAAGACACCGTACAATTACATTCACCACACTGCAGGTAGACACGAGAAGAAATCTAACTCTGGAGGGATTAAACTACCAGAGCTTTGCTACTCTAAAACTGGGATCCCCAAACAAGGGAGTGTCACATCTTATTTATAGATATGGCAGCGGACTGCAATATCGTGTACGCAATATCGTAGGGAAGATGCGATATCGCGGTGAACGAGATATCACTTACACGATATCGCGGCCTATGCAAATCGTGTCTCATCATACCCCCACGACTGAATAAAAACTCGTCCTCAAGTTACAAGGAGAACAAGCTTCATTGATTACACAGTGGATAGGTATGGGATTATTAACTGGAAAAATAAATCGACTAATGTCATAGTGTGATGAGACACAACACAGAGAAAAAATACTACAACTACAAAAATGTGGAACTCATGTAGTTCCTGGTGACAGTGGCTCCTGCATAGGTCATTTCCCTTTATCACGTGCTCAAAGCTTGGAACGTTGATGACGCTGAAGAATGGCTTGGAGCTTCTCCTCTTCAGTTCGAGGGTCTTGTGCTATCCATGCTAATGTTCCTATGTCTGATGGAGTCGGCACCTCCCACGGACAGGGTAGTTGTGGGAACATCTGGTTAGCTTTGACGTACCATGCCACGAACACCCATCATTCCTCTTCATAGGCTCTGGCTTTGTCTTTGTATTCATGAAGCTCTGTTAGTCGTCGAGACAAGTTGATTGCAACATCTTTTTGCCCCTGGTAGCTTTCTTTTACCACTGCAAGTTTAGAATTTGCGACAGCTAGTTTCTCAGCCAGCTTCTTTCGCTCTGCAAATTATGTTTCATATTTGATATGGGTGGAATCTACCTACTACTCGAGCTCTAACCTCGGGCGTCCTACTGTTAACATGGCTAGGTTGACATATTTGAGATTTGCCAACTCCATGTACTCTGTCAAGTCTTGGATCTGCAGGTCCCGGTTCTTGATTTCCGCTTGGTGGGCAAAGGTGTAAGTGTCCAATATGGCCCTCAATCAGTGTGCTGAGCACTGATGTTGTTGATTTGAGCCTTGGCCATATGAATCTCCTTCTCTAGGATTTGTTTGTACATCCCCACCTGATCATGGAAATGCTACTTCAACTTCTCGTGTTGTTTAGCCTCATTCTACCACACGCTGATCTCGATGGCTAATTTTGGACGAATAGCGCGTACCTCCTCCATTGAGAGGGTTCGATTTTCTCTCGCTAAATGGCTTACAGCTCGGTTAAACCAAATGAATTGTTCTCTTAACTGATGAAAGTGTTCATCGAGAACATTCTTTTGTTTCTCCACAGAAGTCAACCAAAGGTTATCAGCAACCAACTGCTTGTTCCCTTCTTCTAAGGCCCTGAGTGCCTTAAGATGCACATGAGTTTGCACTTGAGCTGCGGAGGCATCCCAAGTGGTCATCTCCTTTTCTCCTACCACCTTCTTATTTTCTGCAATTAACTTTGTTAATTGCTGAATTCTAAAGTTGTCTAGCTAGTCTGCGGAAACAAATTGTAAAGGATCCCGTTGTGCTATTTGTAAGGCTACGAGCTGCTCTTGTAATTTCTGCACTTCAATTTCAGCATGATCTACCCTTACTTTGGATATGACCAGCTTCCCCTTTGTAGAAATGAGGTCTGATTGAATTGCTGTTATATCCTGGGGGATGTCAAACAGAGACATCAAAACTTGTCCTGTTTGAAGCAATCTGTCCAATGCATCCTCATGTTCTGTAGGAGTCATTGAGGTTTTGGCAAGATTTTGAGCATCCAGTGCTCCTGAAAGATCTAACGATGGCACACTAGGTACATTGAAATATTCTTTGATGTGGTCAGTAAGCACTTCAGCAGCTTCTGTGGCATCCTGGTATTGCATGACCACCACAATGGCCTTTTCACCAGTCTCTAACTGCAGTTGAAAAGATGCTGCATTTCCTGAGATCTATTGTGACCATCTACTTTCCCCTCCTCCTATTTGGATGGATAATGCTACCTTTGTGTGATCTAACAAAATAGTAGGCTGGTCGGCATCATCGATAACATGGAAGAGATTTGCGTCATCACGACTTCCCCAACTAATCGTCTCGGCAATGGCCCTAAGATGGCTCATCAATGGTCTGTAGTCTTGCGGTGGCAACAACTGATCCTAGCTTGTGCTGGGTCCTACTTCTTATTGTTGGCTGGGACCTATGGCTGGAGGTTGACTAGGTCCTGCAAGTTGAGTTGCAGGTGATCTAGTCATGCATTCTTCTTCTTCGTCTGGTCCCAACTCTTCGCCAGTGCTGTTTCTTGGAGCTAGCTCCTTTAAAAATTTAGCATAATAAGCATTTTGGGCCTTTCAGAGGACATCATTTGTGTATCCCTGAATACCAGCCCGTCAACACAGTTTTCTGATAAGGCAGGAAAAAGGCAATGCCATCTTCCCTGACTTTCGTTCTTCGAATCGCCGTAGGATCTCCATCAAATATAGATGGGGAAGGTTGGCATTAACCTTTTCCATCAACACTGCACATCCTCTCGCCGCATACGTTGATATTCTTTTCAAACCTTTTGTGGGGAAGAGGTGATAGGTTCCAATTTTAAAATAAACCCGATCTTTCGTCGTTAGCTCATCAAAAGCTTTATCTCTGCCATAAGCCTTCTCTAATCAATCTTTTTGCACATTAGGGTCTAATCGGGTGGATAATCGAGCAACATGGGGGCCTGAATTTGGAAGGTTTAACACTTTCAAAATAGCCTGTGCAGAAAAGTTGACCGTCACACCAAAAATGTTAACTATGGTGCCTTGCTCCTTATTGTGCCAGAACAGGTATGTTTCACCTAAGTACCAGGAACTGCACTCAAAGAGGATAGGCAATAAGGGAGACCCTTTAAGGTGATCCCTAACAACCTCAGGAGCAAACTCTGCAAAAGGTTTGAAGTTAAGCTCCACGATCACCATAGCAATTGTGGACTTCGTATGGATAGCCTGAACACATTCCGGGGGCAATGTGAATTGTTTTCCTGGTTCAGGCGCAGCAGCAGCTCCTCTTTCTACCTACCCATACCATCCCGTAGGAGGTTCTTCTTGATGCATGCTAAATGATTGCACCTCCTATTCTGCATGTTGTCTGACAGGGACTCGTCTTCCACCTCTCCGAGGTTGTTTCGCTTCACCTTCAGCAGGACCCTCTCGCTGAGGACATTTCGGGGCCATCTGCAATCACACGGGCCAAACGTTAGTAAGGTTGTTTTCAAAGTTAAGTTATGACTTACTACATGCCTTTAATTAAAGATCTTATGTTATCATGTGATTGTGCCCTAAAATTATAATAAGGGGTCCTATGACTCAGGTGGATTTCATTTTAATCTCCTGGTATACTTAAGGTCATATGATTTTTGGCACAATTTTTCTAAGTGTTAGTATTAATTACCCTAATTGATGTTCTTTGGGTGATGACAAATTTCAAAAAATTTAGGCACTTTTCGGTAAGTATCTCTCCCCCACGACTAAACTAAATGCTCCAAGTTCAAATAGGTTAAAACAGAATTAAAATCAGAGCACCAGTGCGCGAGATATGAGTGAAAAAACGAGGGTCACACAATCACAAGTTGTAGAGAAAATTTCAAAATTTCCCCCCGCGTAAATGACAAAATGATGCTAAGTGGTCTGGCAAGGGTTCCTATTTATAGATAAATAGGACGCAATATCTCGTCCCTAGTGATGTGGGACACCAAAAAAATACCTAATTTTTTATGATTTTCGTGAAATTAATGGTTTAAAATGAGGACATGGACAAGGATTAATATATCCAGGGGTAATTACATTGATTCGAGAGGCACTCTGAATGATAATGATGTGAATGTTTGCAATTAAAAAGTTGGTGGTTATGAAGAAAAGGGAATGTAATGGTACATTGGAATGTTAAAATTTGGAGGGTTAATAAAAGAAAAAGAAAATGATGAAATTTTAAGCTGAGGTTAAGAAATTGTGTGTTTGAACTAGGGAATTAGTGTAGATTACCCAAAAATTACACAAGTGGATCCTCCCCAAAGTAGGTTTCAACCTATTATGCCCTTCTGTAATCACACTTAAAGTGTCCATGGGCACTAGAAGGGTTAAATGTAATCCGCACTAACTCCACAAAACACACACATGTAAATAACACCGAAATGAGATGAAAATTCTATGCTACATGGGACAAGAGCTACAATTACACAAACAATGAGATGAGGCAAAGTATAGAAAAGGATCGTAGAGATTGGAACATGAGGTGACTGACCTAGGGCACAATGAATCCTGTGTGTAAAGCATGATTAAGGTGTCATTAACCCATCATTCCAAGATCAAGACCAATTCCATCCTTCTAATCAGTTACATCGCATTGTTTCATCCCATGAACAACTATGAGAGTACCATAACAACAAGGTGTATGATCACTTGGCATTTTATGCAAGGGAGGAGTGATTTTTGTGTTATGGCACTTCTTTTTCTTTTTCTTCTTTTTTTGTTTCACTTTACTGAAACTAGAGAAGCCACCAACCTTCAGGCATGGATGCATGTCTTTCCAATGGGACCCCATAGAATTGCATTTGATTTTTGAGTGCCCTTTTGATTACTCTTACTCCCATTTTTCATTAGATCTACAAGGATATTAGTACAACCATATTGCATGATAACTCCCACAAATGTCACCAACGAGAATCCACAAGTCCCCATGATGTCACACCCTAATTATTCCCCCTTGGTCCATCCTTCTTCATTCTAGGTACAATGAACATAAAATTAATTTTTAAGTTTAGAAATTTCAAGAATATCATTGTACCCTCGAACAGAACCTCTTTATTTATAAAGTGGATGAGTGGGTGTAATGGGCTCACTACTCCAAATAATTTATTACTCATGACTTAATAACATAGAACACACCTCAATCAATGATCCACATGAGTGTTTTATTCGTAGATGAGATTACTTACAAAAAACGGAAAAAGACAAACACACAAAAAGATAAAACAAAAAGTT
>MNCI01028256.1:3405-19599 GCA_015680685.1 Gnetum montanum | reverse complement strand
TTCTAGGAGTTTAAGGGTGAGAGAGAGAAAATAGTAAATAACATTAAATAAATAGCAAATAAATAAATAAAAATGTGAATGCTGCAATGATGAAGTAATCTCAATCTTTATTGTTGGTCATGTGCATGTCCAAGTACAACACACTTGAATAAAGACACCATACAATTACATTCACCACACTACGGGCAGACACAGGAAAAAATCTAACTCTGGAGGGATCAAACTACTAGAGCTTCACTACTCTAAAATTGGGATCCCCAAATAAGGGAGTGCTGCATCTTATTTATAAGTATGGCGGCGATCTGCGATATCGCATACGCGAATCACGTCTCATCAAAAGGATTTTCTAATTGTCTATCTATAAAGTTATCCATTATTTTAAAACCTTTACTATTATCTATCAATCACTCATGAGTTTTAGAAAAAAAAGTTATTTTCTATATGCTCTTCTAAATTTACCAACCTACACCATCCTTAATATTCTTCACAAGATGCTTGGTTTTCAAACCAATAAAATTTCAAGTTCACATGATAAATAAAACCATAATTCTCAATCAAATGAAGAAAGCTTCATAGAGAAATTTTTCTTTTTCAAGCTATTCCACTAGGCCATATAAATGAGAGTTACCAATAGAAGAAAGAATTAATAGAGACAACAACCACCCATCTTCTTTGGACTAGAAAATGCAACCATTGAAGAATCTATTAATGTTATGAAGAAGACTAAGATGCAAGTAACCTTCATATCCATTGGAAAACTATTAACCAATGGGCCAAAGGGACACGTTTTTGAGGTGAGAACGTGCATAAAACAAGAATGCATTCCAATTCTCAAAGAATATTCTATGAAAATAAGTAAATTTTTAGTGGTAGATGCCATTGAATTTATGACCAAAAATTTTCCTCGCTCTTTTCACACAATTTTCCAACTACACAATTTTACAACATTTTAAGCAACATTTAAAAATTTTCTACTACTTTCATGTGATTTTTGAATTATAGAATATCTTACACTAAATTTTTAGTTGAGGATAAATCTATTTAAGATTTCAATTTTAAGTTTTAAGTTTCTAGTTTTACTACATCCTTCAATAATAGTATATATGGAATAATTATTTATTCAAATTATGCTATGGAATTTTATAAAAAATGAAGATGCAGTGTAAAATTTCACATTTCTGCCTATGGTAAGCCTATAATAGTTTGAATGGCATATGAAATTAGTCTTGACATGTTTCATGATTACTTCTACTTCTACAACATATGCTTGGCTCATGGCTTACCCAAACTCTTATTTCTAACGTTGTGTGTTTTCCTTTGTTTTATGCAAGTTTTTGTTGCTTTTCCACTGCAATATCTTTCTCAAACTCATAGTCCCAAGGGTTAATTTACCATAGTTTAAGAAAGAGTGGGTCCCATGATCATGGGGGCTTCAGAAGTCAAAGTCAAGGTAGGAGCTTAGGAAAGCCTCATGATGATGATAAATCTGATGATTATG
The DNA here is from genome assembly GCA_015680685.1 of Gnetum montanum. Taxonomy (NCBI): domain Eukaryota; kingdom Viridiplantae; phylum Streptophyta; class Gnetopsida; order Gnetales; family Gnetaceae; genus Gnetum; species Gnetum montanum. The sequence goes on along the minus strand of MNCI01028256.1, from coordinate 18,101 downwards.
TACATGACAAGTAGAGAGGAGGTGGAAAATATCATGGTGATAACAATCCTCCTCCCTCTTCATCCTCATATGCATCTTCTTCTTCCTCCTCTGAATCTGACCAAAACCACAAAGGACAAAACCATGATGGAGGTGAATGATGGGACAATAATGATTGTAGCCCCTACCATGAATAAAGGGGAACCAGAGGACATCATAGGAGTCATCAAAATTATGATGATGATGAGCCTTTTCTTGCAACTCAAAGTATGTTGAACATTGTAGAGGCCATAAAAATTTCAACCAAGCATGTCAATGATAGCAAAATCAAGAGGTTGAATATGAACAATATCCCCAAATTTGAGGGGGGATATAACTTAGATTAACAGACCCATATTCAAGACTATCACAATGCTTGTGCCTTGTAGAGCATCAAAAATGATTGGAAAAAAGTTAAACTATTTTCAAGGACACTCATAAAAGAAGTAGAAAGTTGGTATCGCTTCTTGGAGCTGGAATTAATTCGTAGATGGAGTACAATGCTTGAGTTGTTTAATGACAAATATCATATGTACTTTGAACTGTCCAATGTAAAAAAGTAGAACCAAGTTGGAAATAGAGAACACATTAATCCTTGGTTGTAGCCATGGGCAAGTACTATTCTCTTTTGCACATATTCCTTGGCCATGAATATTCTCAAAGGGAGANGTGTATTGAAAAACCTTACTGATTGAAAAATATATCTCTGAAATTTCAACTAAGGTAGATAAAATATGGGACTCTTTGGATGAAAAGTTCCAAACTGCTCTGAAAATTATAGAATAATCTAAAGAGAAAAGTAGTGATCATGACCACAGAAGAAGAAAGGAAGCTACATGTGTCTACCAAAGGGGTAAGTGCAAAACTACTACTGTAGAGGAGGTTGTGATGTCAGAATCAAATGATGATGGTGGGTGTGAAATCTAATAATATAAACATCCAAAGGAATGTTTCCCTATTTTGTTACTCTTACATGAATTTAGGGTGTATGCTCTAAATCCTAAACTAGAAAAAAGGTAAGCATCTAGAAGGTTTCCTATCCTCAAGGCAATCCAAATTAGTTTCACTAGCAACAACAAGCTTATCATCCAAGTTGAGCTCCATCACAACCGTATGAGTAGTACCATTAGTGGTAGCATCCATAGTTGTGGGGGATGCCACCTCCAAGGTAGCAGTACCTATATAGGCAACCAGATCCATATGGGTACTATGTTCAGTAACCCATGTCTCCACATGACTCTTCTAGTCATGCTTCATTCTAGCATGATTGCTACCATCTATAGAACTATAGAGCTTATTGTCCAACTCCCAGAGGGGAATCCCAATTTCATCAATACCCTCCTCATCCTTTTGCACATGTTCCTCCATCCTCAACCTAATTACTACCTACTACATTAATGCAAGATAAACTTCCATCCCAACCACAGCAATGTAATGCTACTAGGGCCATTAACTTACAACCACTTCCTTAGCTGAGTGGTTGGAAAAATAAACCTTGAAAATGACCATATTTTCGAACCAAGAGTCCTACAAAGCCCTCATTGGCTCATGTCGATGATCACCCTGTGTCTCCTTAATCCTATGCATCTATTCCTTTTGAGAACCCTTCAAACCAAACACCTCCCAAGATTTGCACAGTCATGTTAATCCATGTTGTAACTGATTGAATCAAGGCTGGCAACCTTCCCAAGAAAGAGCTAATCTAGGAAGTCCCCTCATCTACTTGCAGATCACTAGAAATAATCCATGCAAGGCTTTTCTTCATTTGGGTTTGGGTTTCAATTTGATTTTTCATGACATATACAAAGCCTGGAACCTACCTCCTCTCAAGAAGAGCAGCATTCATGTAAGATTGACGAACCAATCCATCACTATTTCCTTGAAACTAGTGAAGAATATTATGACCACTATCTATGCATGATCCTATCCTACTAATTTCTTGGTGGTCAAGATTGACAATTATAAGGGAGACTTCCCAATCATTATATGAAAGGCTTGGTTGAGCACTATTGATGCACAAATCAGCATCAGAGACCTCTCCTTGGAGATTTCCAAGGAGAATTAATTTGGTAAAGTTGAGAAGAAGATAGTTTCATGCATCGTGTACAGTGATACAACATGCAATTGTGTGTAGAAATTATGGTCTATCAAAAGCACGTCAATCAAAGTAAGCAGATAGTATGAAGATGAATTTGAAATTCAAAAGTGCCTGTATGTAGTAGCCACAAAATAGGACACCCAATGGCTAATAGTTGATTCTAAAAGTAGCACACTTTGCATGGAACCAACTAAGAGCTTAACTTTTGTTTGTGTTGAAGGCATGGATGAATTAGATCAAGTTCATCATCAACTCTCCAATGAAGAACATGATGATACTTATTAGAGAGAGTTAGAAATTGCTAAAAATTTCAAATATGAGCCCCTAGATTTGAAAACTCTACCTATCGGCATGTTGTATGCATTTCTAAAATATGGCAATCCAATCATAATTAGTGTTAATCTTTCTCTTTACCAAAGATGCTATTGAATGTAATCAACAAATGGCCAACAGTCTTTGCTTGGTCATATCATGAACTCGCAAGGATTAATTCTAGGATATGCAAGCATCACATCTCTACTAATCTATCCACGAAGCTAAAGATGTAGCCACAGTAATGGTTGAATCCTAAATTAAAGCAAATCATTAAGGAGAATATTAAAAAACTCCTCAAGGAAGGGTTTATCTCTTCCATTGTAGATAGTGAGTGGGCTAGTCCTCTCGTGATCATGCCAAAGAAATATGACAAGTGGCAAGCTTGTATTGAATTTAGGTTGTTGAACATGATGACATTCAAACATCATTTTCTATTATCATTTGTGGATCAAGTGTTGAACACTATCTATGGGCATTGCTATTGCAGCTTTTTGGATGGTTATATTGGTTATAACCATATTTATATAGCACTAGAGGATCAAGCCAAGACTACATTCACAAGTCCATGGGGGAATTTCACATATAGAAAAATTACTTTTAGTCTATGCAATGCCCTTACAACATTCCAATGTCTTGTCTTGAGCATTTTTTAGTAGTAGATTACTGGAAAGGTGGAAGTCTTTATGGATGACTTCTCTACTGATGGGGCTACATTTGAGCAATCCCTAGACCACCTTGAGTAAGTGCTAAAAAGGTGTATGGAAACAAATCTTTGGCTCAACTACCAAAAGAGCCATATGATGATCCAAAAGGGATTTTTTTGGGGCATAGAATTTTACAAGTAGGGATTTAGGTGGACCCTAAAATGATTATGGTCATCTAGGGAATTACCTGCCAACTAGAAACCATTAAAGATGTTTAATCACTCCTTAGACACACTTGCTACTACTGGAAATTCATAGAGAATTTCTCTAAGATAACTAAACTGTTGGTCAAGCTTACAAAAAAAGATGCTTTGTTCATATGGACCGAGGAATGCAAAAATACATTCCAGAGCCTCAAGTAGAAGCTCATAGAAACTCCAATTCTATGAGCACCTAACTAGTCTAGACAATTTCACATCATTACGGATGTATCGAACGATGCCTTGGGAGCTGTGCTTACATAGTTGGACAATCAAAAATGTCCATATTACATCCACTCTGCTAGTCGAAGCATTATGGGTGCACAACTCAACTACACCACAATAGAGAAAGAGCTTATGGCAGTGGTGTATGGCTTGGAGAAATTTAGGAACTAAGTGCTTGGATACAAGGTGCTTGTGCACACTAACCACAGTGTCATTTTAGCTTTGCCTAATGAGTCTGGTCCATCTTCATCTTTGCTTAAACCTGTAGTCTTTGTAGTCCTAGGAACTTCTTGCTCATTTAGGTTAGTATACATGAAGCTTCGAAAATCAACATTTGAATCATAGTCTTTAATCATGGCTAGAAAAGAAAATAAGTTTTGTGTAAGAATATCAATATGACTAGCTATTATATTGGTATAAGCAAAATGGACAAAAAAAATTTCCTCAACATTCTCAATTTTTGTAGTAATTTCTAAGTGCTCTAATTGATTTTGTATTTCAACTAATTGAGCTTTTAATTTATAAAACTTATACTAATTACTCTTTGTCTTGAATATGGTCATCTATTTTTTCTAATTTTATTCATCTTTCTTATTTTTCGAACACTCAACAATAATATGGCATCTCTCATCACAATAATAATAAGCAAAGAACTTTGCTAGCTTCCTACTAACCTTCATCTTTATTAGCCTTCTAAGATTTTTGGCCATATTAGCAATCTCCTTATCAGAATTTGAATTTGATGTTTTTTGTTCTTCCTTATGTTCATTTTTTTCAGCTTTAACTCTAAAGGAAATTTTTCCATGTTTGCTAGAAATTCTATTTCCTCCTTTCTTAATTTCAAAGGTTGAAATAATACTATAGAGTTTAGCTACTATTAATCTGGAGAGATTCTTTGCCACTTCTATGGATGAGACTTTTGCTTCAAGTCTATTGGGTAAAATAGAAAAAAATTTCTAGTAGATTATATCATCAATCTATGCCTTGCTAAGCATAGTTATCTCAATAATAATTTCATCTACTTAGCTAAAAAATTTCTGATATTTTCATTCTCTTCCATCCTCAAAGCATTAAAATGTGCTCTCAAACTCAACAACTTAAACTTTTTTACTTTACCATCTTCTTCATAAATAGCTTGAAGATGCTTCTACATTTCTTTGTCTAAGTGAAGATGCATAATCTTCATACACATTGCTCTATCCAAGTCGTAGAACAAACCATTCATAGCTTGAGCATCATGTAGAAAATTATTGGTTTCTTTAATAACTACCTTCTAGACATCATCATTGTAAGCTAGAAGATATGTCTTCATCTTGAACTTCCATAGACCATGGAGCTTTGTTAGATGAGAAGCCTAGATTCTATGCCATGTCTAGGACAACAACAAAAATACAATACAGATGGTTAAGTTAAGAGGTGTTGATCAAGCTCTTATACCAATTGTTGTTTCCTAGAAAAAGCAAGAGGCATTAAGACGGGAGGTGAATCAAGGCCTTACAAAAATTTGAGTTAAACAGAAACTAGCAAAAAGACTAGTAGAAAACCCTAAATAACCTTAATACAGAAAATAGAGTACATATGGAGAAAAGAGTAAATAGACACCAAGCTTTTAAGGTGATTCAACTACTAGATTTATCCATCTACATCCATCATAAAACTCTTCCTAGATCCTAGGATATAGAGTACTTCTATTAATCAAAATAAATTTACATGGCTTCTTTTACAATCCTAGACTAAGCATAACCACCAAGCTCATGGTCCCAAAAATATGCTTTCATAGCACATAGCAAGAGGTAAATACTCTACCTTGTCTTAACACAAAGACTCGGGAGTTACCAAGCTCCTTTAGATGAAGAAAACAAAGCTTTTATACAAAAGAACATGGTAAGAGAGATTGAGAAGAATAGGAGAGGCACATAAGAAGAAATTCTAGTTCAAGTACAAGGCCAAAACAAGAATACTATAGCTAAACCAGAGAGCTTCAATTTATAGCCTTCATTCTTTAAAGCCATTTTAGGACTATTCTTTAAGTCATTGGTAATATACTGGTGAAGCATGAAAAATGATAAGTTGTAGTCATTACCAATCCATTAAGAAGAGTAGCTGAAGAAGAAGTTGTGTCCATTACAACTTTACTTCCATTACTATAGTATTGTAATGTATTATATTTTAAAAAGATTCATTTTTAGACTTATTATCTTGCTTTTTTCTTAGAATTTGGTTCCATTTATACAATATTTTCTCATGGAATACCAAATATTCATTAAGAGGAGTAGAAACATCTATTGATTTCAATCTCAGTAGTGTGGTTGCAATGCAGTGAATGCTTATGAATGTTTCATCAAAAGGTTACAATATTTTCCTTAGATTATGTTTTCTTTTTTAGAAAGTATTAATCATTTAAAAGTTGGAGCTTAGTATTATGTTTTATTACATATTTGATGCAAATATTTCTTAGTCTACTCGTAAACATAGTATTAAGATTTAATGATACTTTCAAGCATATATTATCTCACATGATCTATGACTGATTTTGCTTTCTAATCAAGGTTGGTGATTGGCTTTTGTATGTTATTGACAATTATCAAAATCCCATAATCCTTCTCTATTAGTATATTCACATGTATGTATAGCCTTTGGTTTATAGGCTTGGTTTTAAATCTCATTAATTTTAAATTCTATAGAAAAATGTCCAAATTGTATATGGGATGAAGAGGAAATGATAACTTTATTAGATCCCCTCGAATTTATTTTAGTATTATTGAAACTCACATGTTAAAAATAGTTTCATTAATGATGAGACACGATTCGCATGAGCCGCGATATCGCCTTGTCCCCTACGATATCGTGTATACGATATCGTAGTCTACTACCAAATCTATAATTAATAGATGGCACTCCCCTTATTCCTCATCCTAGGCTTAAAGTAGGGAAACTCTAGCAGATTGATCACTCCAAAGATAGAATATTTTCCATGTGCCCGTAGTAGGAGTCCCCAAGTGAACGGATCTTTATTCGAGCAGCATTGTACCTGAACGCAAGTTGTGTATGGCAATAAAGACAAGCTTTGTGGATAAACCTTGTAGTGCATGGAATAGGATTTATTACTTGTTATTTCTTACATGTTATTTCCTACCTTTTATTTATTACCTGCATTAGCGCGGCATGAGTACGACTTGATTACGAGCATTTACGAATGTCTATGAGTAGTCAAGGAATCGGCTGCTCATCGCTATTAAATTCTCTCACCCTTCTCTCCTAGAATACAGAATGAGTACGACTTGATTACGAGCATCTAAGGATGTGTACGGCTAGTCAAGGAATCGGCTTCTCATTACGTTTAGGCTAGTTAAGTGCCTCAGTATGACCACTTCGAGCACATGCATTAGGTGTGGTGATCCCAATAACGATTAGCATTTGGTAGCCGCGGTTGCATAGTTTAGGGTGTGTACAGTAAGTGGGAATGGATGTTAACGCTAGTTAATTTAGACTTAGTCATTAGTTAGACTTAGTTAGTTTCTCAACCCTTCACTCTTAGCATAGAATACATAAAACCATAAAAGATATAAAAATCATATACCTCGGACTTACTTAACCATACACTATGACAACGACAAGTAAGTCTGGGAAGACAACGAATGATTAACCCCAAGTGTTCCATGGGGCGTGTAGGCACTTAGTCTGCGGAGTTCAACTGAATCGCGCATGCTACACTCATTTCGTATGGTTGAGTGTAGGGGTACCTCACCACTCATCAATTAAGATAACAATTATATAGCAATTCTTATATGTATTTGACCTTATGAATAGTACTTATTTTCTTTTCTTACTTGTATTTATTGTTTTATAAATATACGCTTATATATTTTTTTAAAAAAAAGAGATGGAGTGAGACCACATATTTCAATCCCTTATTATCATTTTCAAAATGATTTCATTTAATTATAGTGATTACTTAAATTTTATATTTTAGTTATGCATTTTAAAAAACCTTGAAACTATAGTTCCTTGTAATGTGTTTGTACATGTTGACAACATGGAGGGAGCAAAAAAAATGTAAGAGACATATAATTTGGATAAGCTAAACTACAAGAAAGGGAAGACATGGGCATTTAAGGAGGAGCCAAGTATAGAGAATGAGTTCAACATGGGAGGTAGAGGATGAACCAAAGGAAGTACCAATGGATAATTGGGTCTTTTTTGAGCTTCCAAGTTTTCTTCTTTTTTTTTTTCAAAAATTAGAGTCTATTATTCTATCTAATTTTACTTCATTTGCTCAATTATTAGAAGCAATTTTGGTCATTAAAAATTGAAAAATAAGAGATTGAGATTGATTTCTACCTCAACAAGAAATTCCTCCAACAACTCCTAAATGAACAAAAGAACCAACACTTAGAATTGTTAGAAGAGGTGTATTTGTTAGAGGTATAGGCCAATAAGCTAGTTTAGGCAACTATTCATCTAGTGGATGAAATTTAAAGCTCTATGTTGAGCTTAGTGGTTTTGTCTTAGTTTCAATGTTGTTATCTTTTAGTTGTTAAAATCAAAACATTGCATTTTAGTTTTTATTAACTTTGGTTGTTGAGAATGAAACACTATGTTTCAACTTATAGTCTAGACAATGTTAAGTTCTTATTTCAATCTATAGTGTGTTTCAATTTAGAGTCCTATTTTAGAGCATTGTTGTCACAAGTGGAAAATTACACTTAAAAGCTTAAAAGACCTATTTGATGTAGCACCAAGAAAACTTGGTAACTTTATTGATGAAGTGTTTTCTATGTATGCTATGTACATTTCCCCTATCTAATAGATCCTATGGGTTTGAAAACATAATAAAAAACTATTTCGGTGTCAATTTCATATCATACTATAGACTACCAATCACAAATTTATACAATTTAGGATCTAACTTGGTATCACATTCTTCATTATACAAATGCATATTAATGCTAAGAGGAGTAACACATGTTTTAACCGTCATGATACTAAACTCTTTTAACATCCACTACACATATTTGGTCTAAGAAATAAAGGTGATAATTTTTTTGTTGTTAAATATATAATTCTAAGAAATGAAATAACTCATCGACCATGAACATTTTAAATCTAGAACTCATGGCATCAATAAATTTTTTGCATAGCTTTAAGCTTATTTCTCCAAAATTAATGTTATGTACATAGATTTGTGTAATCATGAAGCTTGAAATATCTTTTTTGACATCAAGAACATTATCCAACTAAGATTTCTAGTAACTGGTCCCTATGAGATAAGAGTCTAATTTTTCATACCACATTCCTGTAGCCTTTTTTAACCGATGTAATGTATAATGTAGCCTATATACATGGTATTACTTTTGTATATTCAATGTAAATATTTTATTTAATTTATCCATTAAGGAAAACTAACTTTACATTCATCCAAAAACATTTTAAACATTAATAAGTAGTAAAGGCTAAAATAATTTTGATTAATTGAATTTTTTTAATAGTGGAAAATATGTCTTGATAATCTATTTCCTCAATTTCAGAAAATTCCTTTTCTACCAATCAAGATTTGTTTCTTATAACCTACCCATATTCATTAATTTTATTTGTAAAGATCCATTTGCTTCTAATTACATTTGTCTTTGTGGGTCTTGAAAATAATTTATAGTTATTTTTCAATCTTCATTGCTAATGCTTATTTAATAGTAACAAGAATAGAATATGCAAGAAAACAAACTATAAGACTATCATCCATTGTTTCTATCCCATTCCTTCTTATCCCTTATGTCAATGGTGAGCTGAGAACCTCCATCATGAACCTAAATTATTGTGTTGATTTTCATAAAGCTTTATATGATGTAGTCTTCAATGGTATGATTTCTCCTAATGATTTAGGTTATTCCTAATAAATCTCTTCATTCTTACTTTTCAGTTAAATAACAATATCATTACCTTTATTAAAATATGATTTTTGTATAGTTCCTATAATCATGATTTTAGCTTTATCATTAGTAGTATTGATAAATCGTGTTTTTATAAACTCTGATATCGGGGTGGCCATGATATCGGGTACACGATATCGAGTATGCAATATCGTGATGCAAGCTGTGAGATTGTACATTTGATATCGTAAGGCTACTCCCAGGTTTATAAATACAATGCCCAGGCACACAATTGGGAGAAAGTTTTTGGTAGTCAAGTAGCGAAACTCTTGTAGTTTTTCCATTTGATAGTTAGAATATTTTCCAAGTGCCCATAGTAGGAGGTCTGTGTGAACAGATCTTTATTCAAGCATTGATGTATTTGAATACACCAGTGTGTTGGCAAATAAAGACGAACTCTTTGTTTTATTTCTTACAGCACTTGAAACTTTCTTTTTTATGCATTTACATATTGTGATTTCATGCAATTTACATTAATTTTATTAATACAATAATTAATTTTAATTAATCTAACAATTCATTAAAATAAACAAGCATAACCCCTTCGAGCATACGTGTAACATTTGGTAGCTTAGAAATGATTAGCATTTGATAACCCAATAGTGTTTACACAAAAGTTTAGGATGTGTCTGGGAAGTGGGAATGGTTACTTGTGTTAGGTTATATTAGACCATAGTTTGCTTAGAAATTAATCACTCTTACCATTATTCTTGTTGTAGGTGAGTAATTTGATAAAACACAAAATAATAAAAATCTTACACATCAGTCACACTTAACCATACAATTGCATTCCACAGGTGGAACTGGGAAGACAACCAACGAACAACACACACACACTATTTAGCTATAGCATACTTAGTCATTATAGTCAGCAGAATTCAATCATATCACACATGAATGCCTATGATTCATATGATTGGGCATAGGGGTACCTTGCTGCTCATCATTAGCACCATTGCCAGGGACTATAGTTCTTTGTGTGCTCTCCAAACCCAATGAAACTTAGTAACCTCATATTTTGAACCCTAAGAGTCAAATCCTATGAAAAAAAAATTATTATCATTAAATTAAACCTTAACTACACACTACTTACAAGTTCATTAACAAAAAATTTCTTCTTCTCATAGGATCCCATCTCTGCCCAAGGCAGTCCAAGTACCTCAACAATACCAGGTGGTATATGCTCATCTTGATGAGTATGTACCTGACTTCACCTTCATATTTCATCAAGATGAACTATTATCGTGGCACAATATGGAAGGCAACATTGTGTTGCCACCTAACTGATTTGTCCCAGAAATGCTCCAAATAATGTTTACACAACACGGGCTTGAACATCTTCATGGAGAATACAAGATGGAAGATGCCAATTGAAGGGATTATCATCCCACTAAAGCATAAAGATTAAGGAATTATTAGCTAGAGCACCAACATGAGCATATGAAGGGCAAGGGATCAAATATTTTTCCACCTCTGCTTGGCCCAATTGATGAAGGTCACCACTTCTTCAGTGATTCTCCTCTCTTTAACTTTGTACAAGGAGCCTGTACAATCCACAATCCATAATCCAAGTTCTAGTCAAAACGGATCCAATGAGAAAAATGGATCTGAAGAAGCAAGTCAAGAAAGGGGGGAAAAAGGAGATTATGATCTCAGTTGTGGTCACAAGCATCAAAGGAAGTGTGATAGGCATTAGCATAGAGCAATTTCTCCTTCTTCTTCCCCTTGATCATGGTCATAGAAGAAATAGCCATGATGGAGGTAACCGACGAGACCAGAACAATAGAAGGGACCATCAAGATAGTCATGATCGAAGACATGGAAAATCCAAAGAGGCCCATAATTAAGAGGTTTAGTAGAGAACATCATAGGCACCACCATCATGACCCTGATCAACCTCTACTTACTACTTGAGGCATGTTGAATATTGTAGAGGTTGTGAGGATTTCAACAAGGCACATGAAGGATAGCAAAATAAAGAAGCTAGACATGAACAACATTCCTTGATTCGAGGGGGGATATGATGATGATCCACAAAATCATCTTCAAGTCTTTCAAGATGCATGTGCCTTGTAGAATATTGAAAATGACTAGCAAAAGCTGAAATTATTTTTAAGGACACTTATAAAGGAAGCAGAAAATTGGTATCGATCTTTCGAACTAGAATCAATCAGGTAGTGGAGTACGATGATGGAATTATTTAATGATAAATATCAAGTGCACTCCTGAGTATGCAATCTAAGAAAATAAATTCAAGGGTGAAAACAAGGAAATCATGAGCCCTTGGATGTTGCTATTGGCCGATACTACTCTCTATTGCATAGGTGTCCTAGCCATGGATACTCTTAGCTTGATTTTCTTTGCCATATCATAGACAAGTTGTGGTCTAAAACTAGGAAAACCCTTAGCGTCTATGCCCAAGGGAGATTGAAAGAGTTGAGCACCCATCAGATTCAAAAATTAATTGAGCAGGTAACTAAGGAGGAGGAAAAACTAAGAAAACATGAAAGTGTAAAAGAATACAATAGGGACCCTTCTATTTGAAAAAAGGAGGTTCAATTTTGTGACAATGAGGATAAATTCACCAAAGATGAGGTGGTTAATTAGAAAACCTTGCCACTCCAAAAATTGCAATTAGAAATTATGGCTAAGGTTGATCAATTATGGGACTCTATGGACAATAGGTTTCAAGCTGTCTTAAAAATTGTTGAAGAGTCTAAGAAGCAAAGTGATGAGCATGAGTGCTAGAGATGTAAGGAAGCTGAACATGCCATATCTAAGGGTAAGGGTAAAATGACTGCAATAAAGATGTCTATGGAAAACAATTCGAATGATGATGGTGGGTGTAACTTTTGCCAGTATGAACATCCTAAGGTATGTTGTCCAATTTTATCACACTTGTAGGAATCTAGGGTGTATGCCTTACAACCACAACTTGCACAAAGGCAAATTCCCAAAAGATTATCTTATCCACAAGGTAATACTCAATAGTCCCACCAACCATAACAGTATTATCTAAGTGGAACTCCACCACAACCTTATGAATTGTACCAGCAATGGCGGCAACCACAATCGTGGGCATTGCCACCTCCAAGGCAATAGTACCCTTATAGACAACGAGATCCCTACAGATATTATATTTAGTAGCCTTCATCTCCAAGGGACTCCTCTAGTCATATTATTACTTACCAACCTCACCACTATCCTTCTAAAACATACCAATTATCCTATCCAAGGATGGATGCCACCAACTATCCTCATGTACATCCTATCCCTACACCTACTCCTCCACCTCCTACATAGCTACCACCTACTCCATCCACATAAGGTGAATTGCCTACACAATGATAGCAAAGGAATGCTATGAGGGTAGTTAATCTGCAATTAATTAACCCATCAATTGGGTTAGAACCACAAAAAAAGAAAATACCCCTCCACCTTCCTCTATTTCCTCTTTATCTAAGTCCCCTTCAAACCAAAACCCTTCTCAAATCCATATTGTAATGCTCACACATGTTGTATCTGATTGGATTCAAGATGGTAACCTACCCAGAAAATTAGCTAATCCTAGGAGTCCCCTATTTTACTTGAAAATTGCTAGGAATAAGCCTTATAAAACTCTTCTTGACTCTAGTTTCAGTGTTAATTTGCTCTTGCATGAGAAGTACACAATGTGGAGGCTTCCTCCCTTGAAGAAGAGCAACATTCGACTGGAATTGGTGGAGCAATCCATCACTGTTCCATTGGGACTAGTTGAGGACATCATTACCACCATTTATGGGTGGTCATATCTCGCTAATTTCCTAGCAATCAAAATGGAGAACTAGAAAGGGAACTTTCAAATCATTATGGGAAGGGCATGGTTAAGTATTGTTGATGCCAAAATAGGCATTAGAGATCTTTCCTTAGGAATATCAAAAGAAAATGAGTTTGGAAAGATTAAGAAGAAGAGAGTTTCATGTATCAAGTATAGCAGTTCAAGGTGCCATTATGTGTAGAAGTCATGGTCAATAAAGTGAACATCCATCTATGCATGCTAGCAGTGTGCACTAGAAGCTGATATCCAGAGATGTCTGTACACAACAACCATAAAATAAGAAGGCACCCAATGGTTGACAGCTAATTATAGCAATAGTACATTATGCATGGAACCTACTAAGGGCCTAATATATGAATATGTTACAAGTATGGATGAACTCAAGCAAGTTCATCACCAGCTCTCTAAAGGAGCAAATGATGATTTCAATTGAAGTGAGCTAGAAATTCCTAACAATTTTAAAAAAGAGCCCCTTGAATTGAAGACACTACCAACTAGCATGGAGTACGTATTCTTGAAAAATGAAAGGCCAATTATTATTAATGTTAAGCTTGCTACAAAACAAAAGAAAAATTTGATAAAAGTTATGGAAAAATGGTCAGTAGCCTTTTCCTGGTCATATTCCAAACTCATTAGGGTAGATCCAAGAATATGCTAACACTGAATATACACTGACCCTACCATGAAGCTAAAATGACAACCAAAATGATGTTTGAATCCCAAGTTAAAGCAAATTGTCAAAGAGGAAATTGAACAACTCCTCAAAGTGGGATTAATCTACCCTATCAAAAATAGTGAGTGGGTAAGTCCACTCATGATTGTACCCAAGAAGAAAGGCAAATGGTGAGTGTGCATTGATTTTTGGCTGCTCAACATGGTAACTTTCAAGGATCATTTTCTATTACCTTTTGTCGACCAAGTGCTAGACACCATTTATAGTTACTACTATTACAACTTTCTGGATAGTTATAGTGGCTATAACCAAATCTGGATTGCACTAGAGGACTAGACAAAGATAACTTTTAAAAGTCCTTGGGGGACTTTTGCTTACCGACAAATGCCATTTGGTCTATGCAATGCCTCAGCCACATTTCAACAATTAGTTCTTAGCATTTTCCAATAATAGATTGGTAGTGGGGAAGAAGTCTTCATGGATGATTTTTCTACCTACAGAGCTACGTTCGAGCAAGCCCTAGACTCTCTTAAGTAGGTGATGAGTGGCGAGGTACCCCTACACTCTACCATACGAATACGAGCGTACACGCGCGATCCGGTCGAACTCCGCAGACTAAATGCCTTAACGCCACAAGAAACACTTGGGGTTAATCGTTCGTTGTCTTCCCAGGCTTGCTTGTATGTGTCACGGTGTATGGTTAAGCAAGTCTGAGGTAT
>MNCI01028255.1:67049-95684 GCA_015680685.1 Gnetum montanum | reverse complement strand
AAAATCTTGTCAATTCAAAAATATGTTACACAAATATCGACCAAGGTGGATAAGGTGTTTGAGTCCTTGAATGAGAAGTTCCAAACTACTCTTAAAATCATGGAAGAGAAAATTAAAGAAAGGGAATAATGATAAAGACAAAAGAAGGAAGAAGATCATTAACAAAAAGGTAAGGTTTCAAAAGTAGATAAGATTGTAGATTTTGATATAGAAAATGAAGGATGTAACATTTGCCAGTATCACCATCCCAAGGGATGTTGCCTAATTCTATCATACTTGTAATAATTTGGGGTATATGCCTTAAATCCAAAGCTCACTAGGAGGCAACCACCCAAAAGATTGCCTTATCCACAAGGCAATAATTAGTAACAATTCCATCAATAGCAGTATTATTCAAGTGGAATGCCACAACAACCTTAGGAATATTATCATCAATTACAAAACCCACAGTTGTGGGGGATGCCACCACTAGGACTATAGTACTCTTACCATCAACCAAACCCATATGGCTACTATGTCCAACAACTTGTATTCCCAAGCATCGCCATAGACCACACTTCTTCTCATCACTACTATCCCCTTAAATATCTTAGACCTACCACTTCATGAACTGAGTCTTCTTTTGCATATACTTCTCATTATCCTTAGTAGTACTCTACACCTCATACCTTCACTCTCTTGCCATATACATCACCAATGTGAGGCAAAACACCACCACAACCCTAATAATGTAATACCACAAGAGCATTAAATTTGTAAGCAAATGACAACTTAAGTGATATTGAGCATAAGTCTTGAAAAAGGTCTTTCTTTAGGCTTAACAGTCCACCCAAATCATCGCAAGCATATGTGNGCGGCTGACTGCGATATCGCGTACGCGATATCACGGCCGACGCAAACCGCGTCTCATCACCAAAATATTCAAACTTTCATGCTAACTTATGCAATCATGTCTTGGATAAAAGTAGGGCACATTCTTAGGAAGGGAACAGATCCTGGAAGTCCTCCAATTTATTTTTAGATTCTAGGGAATGATCCATACAAAGCTTTGTTAGACTTTGGTGTTAGTGTAAACTTAATTTCGCAAGAAATGTACAAGATATGGAACCTACCTCTACTTAAAAAATGTAATATCAGGTTAGAGCTTATGGAGCAGTCAATTACTATTCCATTGTAATTGGTTGAGGATATTGTGACCACTATTAGTGGATGGTCATATCTTGCAGACTTCCTAGTAATCCATGTAGACAACTTCAAAGGTAAATTTCCAATCATTATGGGGAAGGCTTGGCTAAGTACAATCGATGTCAAGTTAGAAATAAGAGATCTCTCCTTGAAAATCTCCAAGGAAAATAGGTTTGGAAAAATAGAGAAGAAGCAAATCTCATGCATCACATACAGTGATATAAGGTGTAATTGCATGTAAAAAATATGGACAATAAAAACCACGTCTATTACAACATGCAAAATGTGTGATAAAACCACCAATATTCAAATATGCCTATATGTAGTAGTCATAAAATAAGAAGGCATCTAGTAGCTAACCACAAAAATAGCTCCAATTCCATAATGTGCATGGACCTAGTGGGAATTATCACAGTTGCATATGTAGATAAGATGAATGAGATGGAGTAGATTCAGAGCCAACTCTTTGAAGTAGAGCATAGGAAAGAAGTAGAGATGGATTGGAGAGAGCTAGAAATCCCTACCACTTCTGAACATGAGTCGTTGGAACTAGAATCTTTCCTATCCTCTTTAGAATAAATAGTCTTAGATAATGAAAGGCCAGTAACCATAAATGTCCTATTGACCAAGGAGAAAAAGGAGAAGTTTTTGAAGATAGTCAGCAAATTATCAACAATCTTTGCTTGGTCATATGATAAGATAATAGGAATAGGTCCATGCATTGGCCAAAATCAAATCTACATAGACTCCATTATCAAACCCAAGAGGTAGCCACAAAGAAGATTGAATCCAAAGCTAAAACATATTGTTAATAAGGAAATTGAAAACCATATCAAGACTAGGTTTATCGACCTAGTGATAGATAATGAGTGGGTAAGCCTACTTGTTATCATACCAAAGAAAGAAGGGCAGTGGAAAGTCTATATAGAGTTCAGATTATTGAACATGCCACATTTAAGAACAATTTTTTGCTACCATTTTTGGACCAAGTGTTGGACGTCATTACAAGACATAGCTACTATAGCTTTTTGTCTAGGTATAGTGGTTATAATAAAATACAAATTGCTCTAGAAGACTAGGCCAAGATCACTTTCACAAGTCCTTATGGGACTTTTGCATACACTAAGATGTCCTTTGGCTTGTGAAATGCTCTTACAACCATCCAACATCTAGTCTTTAGTATCTTTCAACATCAAATTGACAGTGATGTGGAGGTCTTCATGGATGATTTCTCCACCCATGATGCTAATTTTGAACAATCATTGGATCACCTTGAGTAATTACTAAAATGATGTGTGGAAAAAAATGTATGGCTCAACTAGTAAACATGCCATTTGATGGTTCAAGAGGACATTGTTTTAGGGTACTGAATTTTAGAAAAAGAAATTGAGGTAGATCACAAAAAGATAAGGATCATCCAAGGAATTACTAGACAACCTCAAATAGTGAAAGATGTAAGGTCACTCCTTAGACATACTAGTTACTATATATTTTTCATCAAAAACTTCTCCAAAATTGTGAAGCTACTTGTTAAACTTACTAAGAAGGATGTAGTATTTAAATGTGGCAAAGAGTGTGAACAAGCATTCCAAAACTTGAAGCAAAAGCCTGTAGAAACATGAATTCTATGTGTACACATAGAATTCTATGTCTAAACCTTTTTATATCATGATAGATGCATCCAACTATGCATTGGAAGTATTACTTATATAAATAGATGATTAGAAACATTCATACTACATCCATTATGCAAGTAAAAGCAGTATGGGTGAATAACTTAATTACATTACTATAGAAAAGGAACTCATGATGGTGTTATATGCTCTTGAGAAATTTAGGTAATATGTGCTTAGATACCCTATTTTTTTGCACACTAATCATAGTGCAATTCATTTCCTAATGAATAAGAAAATAGTGAACCCTCTTGTTATATGGTAGTTGGTGATTTTGTATGAGTTTAATTTGATAATGGTAAATAGAAAGGAAATTGAGAATGTAGTGTTTGATTATCTATCTTGGTTAAGATGAGATAACAAGGCTGATGAAGATTCCTTATCTAATAAATTTCTATATGAGCTTCTCTTTGCTAAGGTAACCAAAGTTCAAGCACCAATGGCTACAAATTAGTATGATGAATTTCTATCCTATCTATTCACAAAGAAATCTCTTATAGAATGAGACCATAAAAGGAAGTAGTAGTTTCTCCACTAGGTCAACTATTACCTAGAGATAGAGGGCAACCTCTACAAAATTTATTAATGGCCTAGTATGATGTTGTGTACCTAATACAGATCAACTAAGAGCTCTCTAGGATGTTCATGAGGGCACTTGTAGGTTCCATTATGTAGAAAGGAGAATGACCATAAAAATCCTGATGGTAGAATATTTTTATCCTCTAATCATTTGGAATTTTCACTAATTCACCCATTCATGTGAATGATGTCAACGAGATGAAGGAATGACAACTATGATGAAAGAACCCCAATAATGAATCCAACTATTAGAGCCTAATTGATTTCATGGGACCCATCACTCCTACGTCCAATTGTAAGTCTTGCATTATTGTTGTTGTTGACCACTGTACTAAATGGGCTAAAGCTATAGCTATTCTTGATGGTACTTCTTCCATTGTAGCTCAATTCTTTTAGTAACAAGTAGTAAATGGGTTTTGTATGCCTAGGTTACTAATTTCTAACATTGGAATCTATTTCATAGGTGTTACCTTTCGTAAGTTAATGTAATGCTTGGGGGTGGAACATGAACTTATAACACCCTACCATCCCCAAGCTAATAACCAAGCTAAAGTAACTAATAGAAAGATCACTAGAATCCTAGCAAGGACTATTAGCTAATATAGGAAAGAATGGAGTACCAAACTCAACGATGTCCTATGGGTGTATCATTCAACATGGAATCTTCTTATATGCTACTTTTCCTGCAAGTTAGTGTATCAAAAGTTGCCTAAACTTATAATTCAAATAGAACTCCATACATTCACAATTGCATGTAAGTATAACTTGGATATTTACTTGGTACAAAAATAAAGACTAATGATACTCAATGTGCTAGATGAAAATCATAAAGTATCCCTTATAATGAATAAAGTGCACAAGGCATACAATAAACAATGCCATGATGCTTAGATAAGAAAAGTTGAATTCAAACCAAGAGACAAGTTTCTCTATTGGAATCCCACACATTTATCTCAATGAACTAAGTTCTAGACATTGTACATTTAAATTTTTCTTCTGGGGCTATGATAATTTACTACCCAAAAGTCCTCAAAAGCACATGTTGATCAACATTCAACAACTAAAACCATTTATAAACTTCCAAGTAACCAATTGCAACTACAACACCTTAGCCCAAGAATAAGCTTGCTCTATTTTTCACATCTCCTCCCTCTAATTGAGTCATGGGGAAGAAGCACATCTACCATAACCCATTGAAGAGGATGAAAATTTTTTTTCTTCTCTTTTTTACAATGTTATTTATACATTTTTCATTTTCTTTATATTATGATATTTATTTTATACATTTTAATTTTCACTTTTACTTTTATATTTATTTTATTTTAGTTGTAATATCCAATTTTATTCCATTATTGTTACAAACTTTGATGATTACTAAATGTAGCTATCAAGATTGTGACTACTCTATAGGCCAACTTTGTCTTTGGATTATGTCCTTTATTAATAAGCTATCAGTTTTGCATTGGTATTAGACATTGAGCTCATGACATCCATCATTCCATCTATCTCATAAGAAAATATATATCATGGTAACACAATGATTCTTTCACATGAAAACTAAAAAGTAACATGTGATCTTGATCATCCAACGAATTGGAAAAGCATCAAGTGGGAATGTTAAAGAATGTTGCCTCAAGGGGATTTGTTAGGTTCTCTTCTTAACTTTCTTCTTAAATTTTATGACTCCTTAGGAAACATATCATTACTTCTCATGTATACCATAAAAGGATGTATGTCTTTGTAACATGTGGTTCTTAAAAAAAAGAAAATAATGAAAATAACATCTTTATGAAGATCTCTTGGAATAAAAGTGATGGTTATGGGATTAGAAAGACATGTTACCCATGCCTGAAGGCATCTCTCTAACTAAGGCCTAAAATTCTTCCTCAATAATCTCTAAATTACTTTCTTATTCTCTTTTCTTCTCTCTTTGGATTCATGTTCTTTCCCTGTGGTTGTTGTGCACTTGTGATGGTAGGTAAGGAGGAGCACATTAATGCAAGACCATTACTAATGATATGAACTTGGTCTAGACTTAGGATGGGCCAATATTAGAATCATTCTAATTACACTTTCCACAGTAAAGAATCTCTTGTGGCTCTAATCTAGATTCTCCTCACCTGATCTCTTTCTCACCCATTTTGGTACCTCATTATGTCTAATACATAAGAGTTAAAGGTAAAAATTAAATGTATAACATTACACACCACAATAGGAACAACTTGGTGAACTATCCAAGATGTCCAATCTCCATCCAATTAGATCAAACTATAATGAAAAATGAGTTATTAGTATAAAACTAAATGATGAACCCTACCATCATCTCTAACTGAAGAATGGGTAGATGTCATCAAAGCTAAGTAGAGCATGGATGATTTAGAAAACATGTTAGTTCAAGAACATTCAAACAAGCAACCAAATTTTCGTTCTTTGTGGTTGTTGTGCACTCGTGATGGTAGGTAAGGAGGGGCACATTAATGCAAGATGACTACTAATGATATGAACTTGATCTCTAGACTTAGGATGGGCCAATATTAGAATCATTCTAATTACACTTTCCACAGTAAAGAATCTCTTGTGGCTATTATCTAGATTCTCCTCACCTGATCTCTTTCTCACCCATTCTAGTACCTCATTATGTCTAATACATAAGTAGTTAAAGGTCAAAATTAAATGTATAACATTACAAACCACAATAGGAACAACTTGGTGAACTATCCAAGAGGTCCAATCTCCATCCAATCAGATCAACCTATAATAAAAAATGAGTTATTAATATAAAACTAAATGATGAACCCTACAATCATCTTTAACTCAAGAATGGGTAGATGTCATCAGAGCTAGGTAGAGCATGGATGATCTAGAAAACATTTTAGTTCAAGAACATTCAAACAAGCAACCAAATGTATAGCTAAAAATCCAATCACTAAATATTATCAATACCATGATTTGGTAACACCAACTAGCATTTCAAATAAGAAGGCTAACATGCACTGAACTCAGTATAAAATGTGTATAAAAGTTTTCATATGTACCTTTCCAAATTCCAAAGCCAAAATGTGTCCAAACCAATTATCAAACTACCATGCACATGGATTTATTATTTGTTTCAAATCAAATGAGAAGCATAGAAAAAACCTCATTTCATACATTTCCAAAGTGTTGTTGCTAGATGCATCTAATAGGACTCACTTTTAATGTTCTAGAGCCATCAAACAAAAAGGATCAATTAGCCATGGAATCACCCTCTCATGTAGGATGGGGTATACAATGAAAGCTAGATTGGTGCATCCCATTAGAGGTCAATCATCAAAAGTATCTAAGGATTCCATCTCTAACTAGTCATACAAACTCAATGCTAGCTCCAACATTTAATCATTTAACAAACATACAGACATTGCCAACCAAAATAATGGTGCAAGGCAGTAACAAAACCAAAAGAATCCAAATCACCAAGGAAACTTGTCAATCTAGTGAATCCTTACATAAGACACTAGTTCAAAGAATGATATATCATTATCAAGCTTAAAAAAATCACATTAAACTTCATCATCAATAGGGAACCAAATCCAATATCCAAAGAGATCTCACGTAACTTAAATAATGTTCCATCAAACCAACTGATTTAAAATAGAAACACTTAACTAGTTCTTCCAAGTAAACTAGTTAAGCCACAACAATAAGAAGACTAGAATTTCTAATAATCAATATCCACGTAACACTCAATACTCAAATTTAGTGGCAATCATTTATCCAAGGAGGATTCTCCAAAACTTATAGATCCAATAAGAATATTAACAAAATTAAATTATGGGAAAAAACATTTAGCAAGGACCTGAGGGATTAAAAGAAGAAGATAAAGATCCCACAATAACTAATAAGAAAAACTAGAAATTAACCCAGATCTAGTCTAAGTAATACTTAATCATGAAAAGAAAATATCCAATATTTGAGTATAAAAAAATGCTTTAAATTCAACAAGGCTTGAAGATTTAACCAGGTTATAAAAGTATTTCGAGTGAAGAAATTCAATTATGAGATAAAACTAGAGGACTAAAGTTCATAGGAAACATGTTTTTTGTAGAGTTGAGCTTGCAAGGGAGATGTCTCTAAAAATAGGATATTTCTATAGAATAAAGGAGATGTTTATAGGTGGGAACAAATGGCTTGTGTAGGGTTGAGATATATACAAACTAGATGAGACATTTGTAGAAAGAAGGAGATGTATTATGCTAGGTATAAACATCTACAGGGAGACCTCTTTGAGCAAGAGAAAATGTCTACACATGGTGGAGACATCTTGGGCATGGTGGAGACATTTTTCAGGGTGAATTTAGCTTGTAAAGAAGACTTTTTTTGAGAGCAAAGACATCTTGATTGAGCTTTAAAAGGTTAGGATTTAGTTAAAAAGGAACCAAAACCATGGGAAATGTAAATGGAATTTTAGGTAACAAATCCAAAAATCCAATAATAAGATCAAATGAGAAAAAAGAATAATCTAGTGGTAGTATTGATGTGAAGAAATGAAAATTGATATAAACATAAGTTGGAAATAATGCATAGAATCATACCCACATGATTGTGAGAACAACATGATTGACAAGAAAAAGGATTTAATTAAAATCATTATAAGAATAGAGGCATAGCAATAATGCATTCACAAAAACTTAAGATGATAAAGGGAAAATACAGGTTAATGTAAGATCTTGAAAATGAATGAATATCTAAGATTTCAAACTTTCTTTCAAATGAAGCCAATCCACATCCTTTCTCTAGATCAAAGATAATGCATAATAGGAATTATAGTAGCTATAATCATTCTATGATAATATATATAAATCCAATGAATAATAAAATATTTTTCTACAAAAATTTTATATATTAACACTCACAAAATCCACTTCCAAAATTAACAAAATTAACAAAAATAGAGATACTATCAATCATAAATCACACACACACACACCATTCAACATTTTAAGGTGATCAAAACAATAGCCATCAGCCCACTAATAGCATAATAAAATGGAATTGCATATTACTAAACTCATTCCACCAATGTCCATAATCTTGAAAATGAAAATGGAAAACGAGTGAAGATTATTTGCCTCCAAATCTACACGAAAAAAATCCATAAGTAAAGAGAGAAACACAACAAATATCTAATAGAAAACATAACAAATTTGAAATCTAGCATCACCTCCTCCAACTTCAATCTCCCATAACACCTCTCCATTCTATTCCTAAATCATCAAGATGTATAGAATGAAAGAGTAGTGCAAATTTTTAATTAAAGATTAACAAAAATCATGGAACAAGAGAAATTAGCTCATTATCAAATTTAAAGATAAACTAAAAGAATATTTTTATTAACCCTGTTCACCACACATGTAACTTTCTCAACTCTCATGTAACATCCAGACATATTGAAATAAGTACCAAAGCATATGCTAATAAACCATCATCTCAAACTATCATAATAAATATTCTAAAAAAATAAACTAATTAAATTAAATAAAACTCAAATTTCTACCAAGATAACATCACAACAATATCCTAAAATATACTCTAGGAATATTAATCAACCAGATGATGAGGATATCACCTAGACCATGTAACATCCTCAAACTCTATTTTTATGTGTTTTATTTATTTTTTAGGTGTGTTTGTGTTTTTGTATTATTCTACATGTCCAAGAGGAAAGAGAAGGTAATTTGAAGTGCATTCCAATTGTGGAACTTTTAGGAAGATTTTTAATCTTTGACAGCTTTCTCTATTAAGACATATCTAGGCTAGCCAAGATGTCTCAAAGTAGGCCAAGACATCTCATTCTAAAGGAAGGTGTCTCTTGCGATTATTGACAACTTGGGAGACATATCTCCTATTGACATAAGATGTCTTCTCCAATACATCTTGTCTAAAATTTAACTATTTTGAGGACGACATCTCCTACTTCTCCAAGACATCTCGTATGAAATCCATCAAACTTCAAGTTGAATTTAAAATTGGAGGAAAGAAGAAGGAACACTTGGAAGAGACTATAAAAAATTATTCAAGCCTTTCATTTAAGGAGGGAAGAGGAGAGAGAATTGGGAGGGAGTTAAGAAGAAAGGGTTGAGCTCTAATTTAGCTTCCATTGAGTCTCCATGATCTAAGGCTTTTAGCCTATGAATTATGTGATGTGTGATGAGTTGTGAGTGTGATTCTCTTGAGCCCTTGTCTATCCTTGGGCAAGTTTTTTTCAACCTTGTAATTCTATAGTGATTTTGTAAGAATAAAGAACCATTTTCCCCTTCTCATTTCAATTCATCTTACAAGTTTGAAGATTTGGGCTTTAATTTTAGTCTTAAAGTATTAGAATCCTTACTAGATTAGTATTAGAGCATAATATTTGAAGATAATTACCTCAAGGAAAGGAATCCACTACAACAATTCACAAGAATTCACTCTTCAAGTTTATTTTGGTTTGCAATTTTATTGATGCTAATTTCCATACTAAATTATGGTTTAATTATACTTCTTTTGCCTAATTAGTGTGATCAATTGAATTGGAAATTGAGAAATCTCATTGTTTAAGGTACTCATTAACCTTATTTAGTTAGTGTTTATGGGAATTTTTTGGGTATTCCAACTTGGGTTGTGGGTACTCTTAATCCTTTTGCAATTTCTTATGTGTATGTGTTCAATTTTTCATTTAGGTCCACTTGATCAGGGCACCTAATAAGAATTAGTCCAAGGCTTAGCCAAGGACATGGAAGACTTGAGGGATGCACTCCAAATTGTTGCTAGTAGGATGAAAAAACTTGTAGAAAAGAAAGATCAGCCTCTAGCACCGAGGACAACTAGGAAAGATGTCAACTCTAAATTTTCTTCATTAAGGGCTTCTTCATCAAGGTAAACATCCATGCCTAATCTTAAAGATGACATTTATTTTGAGGATGAAGACATTAGAGAAGATGAGAACTATGATAAAAAAAACCCTCATTCTTCAATTGTTAGATCAAGATCTCATAGATCTATATTTCCAAGAAGGAGGAACAATGGATCTACATCTAGACGTTAAGGGAATCCAAATAAAGAGTTAGAGATTACTCTTGCAAAGGATTTTATGCATGCCTCTAGAATTCCTCATGTGGAAGTAAAGACCTTTAATGGGATGGAAGGTAATAAATCTTTTCTTTCTTGGTTCAAGACTTTGAACAAGTACTTTAAGCTAGAAGATATGGAAAATCATCAAAAAGTGCCATATTTTGAAACCAAGCTTGATGATATGGCACAAATTTGGTGGAAAAAAGAGAGTCATGCTTACTTTGTAAGTAATGAAATCTCTATTAAATATTGATCCTTGATGTAGTTCATGCTCAAATTTTTTTTAAAGAAAACCTAGCATATGCAAGAAGTAATTCAAAAACTGAAGTATCTAAGGCAAGGTAATAAGAGTATTAAAAAATTTTACATGGATTTTTTCAAAGCCTTCTAACTTGTAAAAGTTCATTAGGATGATTATGAAAAAACATTTAATTTCCAAGGAGGATTAATGAGAGAATACCAACAAGAGCTAACATTCTATGAGCCCCAAACATTGGATGAGGCTTTTGAATTAACTCTTAAGGCTAAGAAGAGACTTCAAGACTATAATAGAGGTCCCAAATCTTATAAAAGAAAGGCCTCCAAAGCTTCTAAAGGTAAGAAAGAATCCAAGGAGGTGAGAACTATCAAAGAAGAGACAAAGGAGAGGCAAGAGAAGTTCAAGGAGGGCTAAGATTCCAAGAAAGACTACTCCAAGAATGAAAGGAGTCAAAGAAATGACTATGCATCCAAACTTCAATGCTTCAATTATGGTGAAAAGGGGCACAAGAAATGGAAGTGAAAAATGCCAAAGGTCTCCAAAGACAAGAAGCTTCAAAACTTGGAAAAGGAAGATTCCTCCAATGAAGGTAATTCTCATGCACAAATGATTGAAGATATCACTAAAATTAATTCTTTAACTTCTATGGAAAATGTGAGTACCAAAGAAGATCCTAGAAGAAAGATGCTCTTTATAATTAGAGCTAGGTGTCAAGATAATGATAAATGGGTACACATTTTAATTAATGGTGGTACTCAAGAAAATGTGATCTCTTCAAAGACTATTTCTAAGCTTGAATTAAAGACATTTCCACATCCTAGGCCCTATATCATCCATTGACTATCCAAGGGTTATTTCCAAGAGGTAAAAGAGAGATGTATTTTGTTCTTCAAAATTGGATCCTTTATAGATAAGGTACATTGTGATATCCTCTTGATTGATTATGTTGATATTATTTTGGAAAGACCTTGGAACTTCAACAATTGGGCTTCTTTTAGTGGTGCAAGAAGTATTTGGTCTATTCCAAGAGAATATGGGATACATGAACTCATACCTATGACTTTATAGTAGTACAAAAAAAATGTTTCTATTAATGCTTCATTGATCTTTCTTAGTAAGCAAGAGTACCTACAAGAACATGAAGAGGCTAGGCATAGTTTTGTCATCATTTCAATGCTTGTAACAAGTTAAGAGGAGACTAAAAATGAACTTCCTCCAGTGATGTAACCTTTGGTGTTGAAATTTGCTGATGTCTTCAAGGAAAAATTGGAAGGAATTCCATTAATGAGGTCCATCCAGCACCAAATAGGCTTTATACTGGGAGCTACAATTCCCACTGAAAGAGCCTACCACATGACTCCAAATCAAATCAAATAGAAGAATTGAGCAAGAAAGTAAATGAATTACTCTCTAATGATTTTATTAAGAAATCCATCTCTCCTTGTGATGTTCTTGCTGTGTTAGTTCCAAAGAAAGATAGTAATGAACTAAAGCTATGCTTAGATTCTAGGGTTGTTAATAGGATTACAATAAAGTATAGATTTCCTATTCCTAAGATGGATGACATTATTGATGTGCTTGCCAATGCTCAAATTTTTTTCTAAAGTCTATTAAAAAAGTGGTTATCATTAAATAAGGATTATATTGGAAGATGAATGGAAAATAACTATTAAGACATCAAATAGCTTGTATGAGTAAGTCATGCTTTTTGGGCTAAACAATGCTCTAGCCTCATTTATGAGGCTCATGCATGAAGTTCTAAGAGATTTTATTGGTAAATGTTACATTTTTTTATTTGATAACATTCTTGTGTATAGTTCTAAAGAAGAGGACCATGTACAACATTTAAGGATGATATGCTACAAGTTAGAGGCGGTAAAATTGGTGAATAATTTTATGAAATGCTACTTCATTAAGAGAGAAATTATCTACCTAGGTCATGTTGTCTCCAGGACCAAGTCAAGATGAAACCATGCAAGATCAAGGCAATCAAAGAATGGCCTTCACCTAGGGATGTGTGATAGGTAAGATCCTTTCTTGATTTAGCTAGCTTCTATAGGATATTTATTAGAAATATTAGTTCTATTGAATTTCCTATACTCTCTTAATTGAAGAAAAATTCACACTTTTGTGGGATAATGAGAAAGAAAAATATTTTTAAACATTAAAAAGAGAAAATTTGTAGTGCTCTAGTTTTGGAAATTCAAAATTTCTTAAAACTCTTTGAAGTGGAGGTAGATGAAATTGGGCTTGCTATTAGAGGTGTGCTCTCTTAAGAGGGTAAGCCAAATGCATCCTTTTTTGAAAAATTAAATGAATCTAGACAAAAGTATAGTGTGTATGAAAAGGATTTATAAGTTATACTTCAAGCCATGAAACATTGGAGACATTACTTACCAAAATTAGAGTTTCTTTTGTTTGCTGATCATAGGGCACTTTAGTTTTTTAATCCTTAAAATAAATTGAGTGCTAAACATATGAAATGAATATAATAATTTCAAGAATTTTATTTTATTTTAAGACATAAAAGGGGGAAAAGAAATGTAGTAGTAGATACTCTTTCAAGAATCTGTGTTGTAAATCACTTTTGTGCTAAAGTACAAGGACTTGAAATCTTGACTTTCTTGTATTCTCGTGATGCTAATTTTGGAGAGGTTTGGAGGAACCTTCATGCTTCATTAGTTGGTATAATAGACAGGTGGAGAGACTATCATCAACGGCAAGGAAAGCTCTTCAAAAATGGTAAAAATATGTATACCAAAATGCGATATCATGTCAAAAGATTTGGAAGAAAAGTATAATTATAGTATGGATAGACACATGGCTAAAACAAAGACCTATGAACCACTAGGGAAGAGTTTCTATTGGCCAGTTATGAGAAATGACATAAATACATTTATTAGAGATTGTCATATTTGTCAAAAATTTAAGGAAGGTAAAGATATTGCTAGAAATTACTTGCCTTTAACCATTCCTAATGCCCCATTGAAAATTGTCTCTATGGAATTTATTTGTGGAATTCCTAAGGCACAAGTTGGTCATGATTCCATTTTTTTTTTGTTGTTGATAGATTTACTAAAATGATCCATTGTATTCCTTGTAAAAGAAGTAATGATGCATCCCATGTTACTCATTTGTATTTTCAAAATGTTTTAGTATTACACGGTCTCCCATTGAACATTATAAGTGATAGGGATGTTAAAGTTACAAGTTACTTTTGGAGGTCATGGTTGAAACTTTTGGACACCAAATTATCTTTTTGTAGTACCTATCATCCATAAATTGATGACCAAACTAAAGTTGTAAACAAAAAATTACTCAAAATGTTAAGGTATGTTTGTGAGAATTAGCCTAATAGGTGGGAAAATATTTTTTCACTTGTTGAGTTTAGTTACAATAATTCTTGTCACTCTAACATTGGAAAAAGTCCATTTGAGGCAATCTATAGATATGCCCCTAGAATGGTAAATGTTTTGAAATAATTTGATGATTATACCCATGTTAGCTTTGATTTTGTGAAAAGCATGCAAGACTTGCATAAGCAAGCGAAGACAAAACTTGAAGGCAAGGCTAAAGAAGTTGCTACTACAAAGAACTTGGGAAAGAGGAAGGTGGTCTTCAGTGTTGGAGATTATTTGTTGCTTTATTTGGACAATGAGAGGTTGAGGAATGTGAAATTCTTCAAGCTCAAATCTAAGAAGATTGGTCCATTCTAGAGCAAGGCCAAAGTGAATGACAATGCTTATGAACTTAACATTCCTAACCATTTTTATTATCTTGTGTATTTAATGTTTTAGATTTGAGCCATTACCATGGCAAGATGCTTACTTCTAAATTTGAGGATAGTCTAGATATTCTCAAACATGTACTTGATTACCCAAGGTCATCTAAGTCACCAAGAGACCCTATTGCGCTACAAGCAAGGGAAGCTAAGAGCACAAGGAACCAAAAGATGCATGAATATCTGATGCATTGGAATGATGAAGGATATGAAAATGCAATTTGGATTCATGAGAAGGATTTAGCTTTGTGGGGCCTTAATGCTATCCCAAGTGTATAGCTAAGCTAAAATAAATTTTAAATTTAAGGGTGGGAGAGATGATGAGGAAATCACCTAGTCCATGTAGTATCCTCAAACTATGTTTTTGTATGTGTTGTTTGTCTCCTAGATGTGTTTACATTTTTGTATTATATTGCATGTTCAACATGCAAGAGAAGGTAGTTAGAAGTGCATTCCACTTGTGGGACATTCATGAAAATTTTTAATTTTTAATAGTTATCTTTCTAAAGACATCTCAAGGTCATGCAAGAAGTCTCCAAGAAAGCCAAGAAATCTCATGCTAAAGAAAGATGTCTCTTGAGATTGATGAAAACTTGGGAGAAATTTCTTCTATTGACACAAGATGTCCTCTTCAAGACATCCCCTCTAAGACATCTCCCTTGACTCTAAGATGTCTTGTTTGAGATTTTATTGTTTTAGAGAAAATGTCCCCTGCTTCTATAAGACATCTCATATAGATTCCAATGAATTTTAATTTGAATTCTAAATGGAAGGGAAGATAAAGGGACACTTGGAAGAGATTATAGAAAGTGATCCAAGCCTTTCATTTGGATAGGAGAGAGGAGAGAGAATTATGATATACTTGAGAAGAGAGGGTTGAGCTCTAACTTAGCTTTCATTTAGTCTTCATGCTATAAGGCTTTCAGCCTTTGAGTTGTATGATGTGTGATGAGTTATGAGTGTGATTCTCTTAAGCCCTTATCTATCCTTGGAAAAGTTGCTTTTAGCCTTGTAATTATATCATGATTTTGCAAGAATAAAGAAATGTTTTTCCCTTATTGTTTCAATTCCTCTTGCAAGTTTGAAGATTTGGTTTCGATTTTGGTCTTGAGTCATTGGAATCCTCATCACCATAGATCATCAACCATGCCATGCTTCCAACCAAACCTCTCATAGCATTCTACCACACTCAACAGTAGGATTAGTACACATATAGTGAATGTTGTGTGTGTGTGTGTGTGTGTGTGTACAAAAGATACAAAAGAACATAAATTCATACATGCATTTCAAAACTCATTCATGTGAAATATTAATTTCTTAACCATAAAATATATCAAACTAATAACATAAATGACACAAATCCATGCATAAAAAACATAATCTCAATATGAATTATATGTACTAAAAAATACCAAAAATATGGGTTGTTACATCATTCCCTACCCCCTTCCCTCACCCTTAAGAATCTTCCTCATAGAATATCTCAGGATGGGAAGAACATAAATCAAAGTAAAGCTTCCAAGTCATGTCTTAAGAACCATAACTACTCCATAAGATCTTTACCATGGGCACTGACCTATTGCACAACTAATGCTCCATCCAATCCATAATCCTAATAGGACACTCCATGTATGAGGCATTAGCTTAAAGCTATACCTTAGTCTAATCAACAACATGACTATTATCTAGAATATACTTTCATACCATTGAGATATAAAAAAAAATCATGGATGTTCAAATGCTATAAAAAAAAATCATGGATGTTCAAATGCTAAAGAATGTCAAACATCCTACTATAACAAGGTGCGAGCTTTTCTTTCAAACTATAATGCATCAATCTCTTTAGTCGAGAGACATGAAGAAACACATTATCACTAATTGAAAACTCGAGATGTCATCTCTTATTATTCATGTGGCTTACCTAGTGATCCTAAGCCACTTTAAACTGCTCATGAATCTTCCTAATCTACTCGGTTTTCCTTAGAATAATGTATAAATTAATACACTAATCATTCTTAGTTGCATCATGACATAAATCTTGTAAGTTTTCTTGTATAAAACCTCATACAATGCTACCTTCAGACATGCCTAATACCTACTATTTTAAGAAAACTAAACTAATAACAATAGACTATCGCAACTATTTGAAAACTATAAAGCACAAGACTAAAACATGTGCTTCAATACTTGTATGATTGTCTTATCCTAGCCATTTTTTTAAGGATGATAGGCTAAAATCATGTCTAGTACCCCAGCTTTCCATGAATGCACACCAAAACCAAGAAGTGAATTTGGCATCATGATCTAAGATAATCTTGATAGGAATGCCATGTAATCATATGGTTTTAGAGATGAATAACTACATAACATCCTCAACATTGGCTGAAGTCTTCATAGCTAGGAAATGAGCTGAATTGGTCAATACATCAACAATAACAAGGATAGCATCCTTTCCACCACTAATGCATGCAAAACTAGTACTAAAATCCATATCAATCAACTTCTACTTGTACTCAAGAATAGTGAGAATGTACAAGTAGCCACCTATCCATTAATGCTCAAGTTTAACCTACTGATAAATCAAACATCTATCCATAAATTCTCTAGCATGCTTCTTCATGCCTAGCCACTAATATAACCTTTTTATCATTTGGTATATTTTTTTGCTACTTAAATGCATTTGAAGTCTACTGAGATGAGCTTCCTCCAATAGGTGCTACCATAAGAAATTAGGCACACACACCCAATCCTTACGATGAAGCAACCTAAGTCCATCAACTACAATAGAAGAATCATTGGATTATCTAAGCTACTAACACCAAGAATTTCATTGCTTCTTTGCATGAATCTCACTAATCACATCATATTGGATCACCAAACTATGAATATTACTAGCCACATAACTTAAGACATCTTTAATAACATTACTTTTTCCTATCCAATACTACATGATGAAATCAAAATCAACCAATAGCTCAATCCACCTCCTTGGATGTAGGTTTAACTATGGCTGATTCATCAAACACTATAATCACTTGTGATCCATCCAAGTCATCAACTACTCTCTGAACAAGTAGTGGGACCAAACCTTCAAGGAAAATACCCTCACTCTCAACTTAAGGTCATGTCTTGGATAGTGCATATCATGAGGCTTTAGCTATCATGATACATAGACTAAAAAGTTTTCCTCTTAAATAAGAACACACCCATAACCCTTTCTTGATCCATCAATATAAATGTCAATTGGTTTACTTGGGGTATGTGAAATTAAAATAGGAGCCAAGATCATTCTACCCTTAAGTTCATCAAAGGTAACTTGATAATCTCATTAACATAAAAAACCAATATCCTTTTGAACTAGCCTTATGAGGGGTGAAATAATGTAGGAGATCTTCTCAATGAATCATTTGTAATAATCTACCAACCCATGAAAACTACAAACCTCTTCAACATCCTTGGAACTGGACCAATATTAAATAACTAGTAACTTCATGGTGTTCATTTATATACCAACCTCTGAAACCACATGCTCTAAAAACTTAATTTCCCAATGTCAAAAAGAATACTTAGAAGCTTGAGCAAACAATTGATATTCTATATGTATCTATGAAACGATCATTATGTGTTATTCATGAAGCTCCTTGTACTAAGAGCACACAAAAATATCATCGATGAACATGATAAAAACTAGTACTAATATCGTCTCATGATAAGAACAAGTACTTATAATGTTCATACCATATCCTGAAGGTTTTCTTAGGGACATATGTGGAGATAGATGCAAGTAGACTTATCATTGGTGGGTACCTTTGAAAGAAAATATATCTATTTCTTTCTTTTCATAAAATTTAAATGAGCCAAGGCTTAAATATAACATATATAAAAATAAGTTGTATGTTATTCTTCAAAAAATCAAGCATTAGAGGTATTACTTATTACCCAAGAACTTCACCTTGATGACAGACCACAAATCACTTAAATTCCTAAATTTCCAAAAGAGGTTGAGTACTAAACACATGAAGTGAGTTGCATAATTATAAGAATTCAATTTTGTGATCAAGCACAAAAGTGACAAGGCCAATGTGGTGGTTGATGCATTGTCTAGGATGCATGTGGTGAATTTAAGTGTACCTTATGTGAAAGGTATGAATGATTTTGCTAATTTGTATGAACATGATTTAAATTTTGGATAGGTTTTAAGAATCCTTAAGAAACCATTGTTGAGTAGGATAGACCAATGAAGGGACTATCATATTCAAGATGAACTATTATTTTAAAATGAGAAAAAAAATTTGTTTGAAAATAATTTTGATGACATGGTAGGTCATATGGGTAGGGATAAAACATTAGAATTTATGGCAAGGTACTATTTTTAGCCTAGAATAGTAATTGAAGTTTCAAATTTTGTGAAGGAGTGTTTGACATATTAGAAATTCAAAGGAGTTCAAGATATGGATGAACATTTTATACCTTTGCTATTTCTAAATGGTTCATGAGAAAGTATGTTAATGGACTTTGTGGATGGGATTCCAAAGATCAAAAGTGGAGAAAATGCTATTTTTGTTATGGTGAATAGGTTATCCAAGATGACAAACTTCATTCCATGCAAATAGGTGAGTGGTGCTTCTCATGTTACAAATTTGTTTTTCCAACTGGTTGTGAAGTTGCATGAAATTCCTTTGAATATTTTTAGTGATAAAGACTCTAAATTCACTAGTGATTTTTGAAGGTCCCTTTGTGAAATTGTGAGAACAAAGTTGAATTTTTATAGTACATATCATCCACAGTCTAATGGCTAAACAGAAGTGGTGAATAAATGCTTACTTTATATTTTGAGATGTTTATGGGATGGATAGCCCAAATGGTGGAAAAATTTTCTATATCATGTTGAATTTTCTTATAATAATTCTTTTCATATTGCTATTTTTAAAAGCCCATTTGAGATGAATTATGTTTCTTTTCCAAATATGATGGATAATATGAAGAGCTTTAAGGGTGAAGCTTAACTAAGTGCTACTGTTTTGCAAGAGATGAGGGATCTTCATGCATAAGTGAAGGCATATCTAGAGAAGAAGGGCGAAGAGAGAGTCCTCAAGAGCAATGAGGGAAAGCAAAAGCCTACTCTTTTTATTGGTAATTTAGTTTGTATTTACTTAAAGAAGATGAGATTCAAAGGTATCAACTTCTCCAAGTTGAAAGCCAAGAAGATGGATCCTTTTAGAATAAAGGGGAAAATTATTAATAATGCTTTTAAAATTAATTTATAAAATGATGTTGGTATATCTATTATGTTTAA
The DNA here is from genome assembly GCA_015680685.1 of Gnetum montanum. Taxonomy (NCBI): domain Eukaryota; kingdom Viridiplantae; phylum Streptophyta; class Gnetopsida; order Gnetales; family Gnetaceae; genus Gnetum; species Gnetum montanum. The sequence continues at coordinate 75,822 of MNCI01028255.1, read as the reverse complement.
TGTTGTAGATCGTATGCATTTCCATGGACCAGTTGATAAGGAAATCATATAGGTTAGCATTGATGAATTGAAGAGGGCTATTGAGAAGTCCAAGCCTTGAATGGAGAGGAAGGCAACCATACTCAAGAGGAGAGAAGCTTCTAGCACTTGAGGATTAAATAGGCATGAGTACTTAATTCATTGGAAGGATCAATATACTAATGATATTGTATGGGTCCATGAGACCAAACATGTTAACTGGGGAATCACTACTACCCCTACTCCCATATTCACATGAGTTTAATTTTTGAAGGGTGGGAGATTTGGTATAGGGACACATCTTCCAATTCCCATTTCACTTCCCTAGAGAAATTTTTTTTCAACTTTTAGGATTTGGAAAAATGTATTGGATATTAAGAAGACATCTTGGCCAAGAGCTAGAGTGCATATGAGATTTATTGCAAGCTTTGGAGATGTCTATTTTGAGAGGGGGACATCTCAAGAGAGACATCTCACTATTGAAGGAGACATCTCAGAATGTCCTAAAACCAAGGAGATGTCTCAAGGAAGAAAATTTCACTATTCATAAGACATCTCAAATTTCAAGAATACGTCTTTCATCAAAAGAAGATGTCTCATTTGAATGATGGATTTTTACAGGAGGCATCTTGAGAAAGCTACAGATGACCTGTATAGCCATAGAAACTTTCAAAGGTAACCATTCAAAATTGAAAAATATCAAATAAAAGATAAAAAATAATATAAATAGTTAAGAATCTTCAAATTTATATTGGGAAAAGGTTTCTATGCTTATTGTCTTACTTTTATAGTAAATATTGTTGTGTTTCATGTTTTGACATAAGGTATGAGAGTGGATGATTACATGAAAGTAAGAATGTAAGAGTGTGGTTGTACCTCCAAGGTTAATTATGTGATTTTTGTTTATTTGTCTCTTATGTTCTTGTGTGTTTTGGATCATAGTCTAGTGTTGTGGAAATGATCTCATTTGGTTGTATCTCACATTAAAAATAATTGGTGTATGGTTGTAGAGCCCCATGCTTTACAACATTGTTTGAGTGTTTATGAGTGATTTGGATGTTTTTAGGTTTGTGGAGACCAATTATAATCTTATTTACATTGAATGAAGATAGCTATTTTTCTTGTTTTGTAGAATATTAATTGTTTTTCATAATGCCTAGAGTCAACTTGCTTCAATATCTTTAGGTACTACCTAATAACTATTTCTACTCCAAATGTTAACTAAAGGTTAAAGTTTTAAAAATCAAATATAAGCAAGTAGGATACTACCTAAAGCTACCATGAAAAAAATAAAATACCAAAAAATACATAGTTAATTTATTAATTTCCAACCAACCATAAAGGCATGTCCAACACATAACACATAGCATACCATATGCCTAATGTAAAACCCTAAGTGCTAGTGACTCATCCATTACATGGTACCTACTTAATAAAAACTCTAACAAAGATGTTAGTGCACATATGCTTAATAAAATAGACTAATAATTTTAAAATTTCAAATATATTTTTTTTAAAAAAATTACAAAGCATAGCTTAGTCAAAATAACATATTGAGGATTCAAATTAAAGGACATACCAACAAAAATGCATATCTAGGGATGGGGTGTTAGGCATGTATATCATATCCTTATATTATTCATTCATTCCTTTTTAATAGAGTCTTATGAAGTTCTTCCTTACACCATTAAACTCTCTTGTCTAAAGCTATCAAACTACTAAAATCTAAAGCCTTGTTCTAGTATCTTGCACCTTTGCATTATTATTTCATATGTTGTTACAATCAATGAGAATGTAAAGGAAATCCATTTCATTCTTTTGAATTGATCATTGGATTTCATCTATCTCTTTTAAGCCTATGAAATATGTGGCTCTTCTTTATCACTAATGCCTATGTTAAGTTCATCTTATCTTTTAGGTATTTTCCACTTGTCTAAATGTTCTCGTAATGTCAAACATTTAAAGTAATGTTACTTTTCTAGTGAAGATAGAAAGGCCATGATTTGTAATAAGATCACAAACCATCCAACCATGGGTTATGACAAGGTTGTATTGAGATAGCATTAATACTTTTAACTAGATGATGAATTGTGATGCACTAGTGGATCAATCACAACCATTAGCATAGGTTGCAATCAAGTTGTATTAAGGTTATAGTGTTAGCTTATTAGTAATGGAAAAATATCATGGGTTGCACTGAGGTCATGATTTGATTACTGTAAGTTTTAGTTCATTCTATGTCAATGCCACAAGTTTCAATCTACATGTAACTAAATATTTTTAAAGCATTGCAAGTCATGAGCATCTAGGTTATAGTGAGCAATTTTAAACAATGTACAAGTTACATTGAAGTTTTATCCTACTCATTATTATCCATTACAAAGAGCATTGAGGTCACAGTAAGTTTGCAATTAGTGATAAAAGAGAAATTATTCAATTATAGCACATAAAATAGAATGTAGAACATAGTTGTAGCATGTGTGATGAATCATGTTTTTCATAGGCCCTGATATTGTAGCACAAGTTGCACTATTGGATATCCAATATCATGGGATGCGTGCCTACATATAAATACATCACTTAGGCACACGATCCATAGTAGTTTAATTCTTTTGTCAATAGAGTAGTTGAAATCTTGTAGTTTTAATCCGTAGTCTTAGAGAACAGTCAATGAGTGCCTGCAGTACGGATCTAAGTCAGTTGTACAACATCTTATTCAAGTGGCAATGTACCTAGACGCATGTCATGAATGGCAATAAGATCAAGACTGATTCTTATTCATTGCAATAATTTGACTTATATTATATTTACTTTCCATGCAATTTACTTTTCATGTACTTAGTTAATATATATATTTCATGGAAGTTAATTAAGTGGTAGAATGAGCATAACCAATTTTGAGCATAAACATGTATTTTCTTGGTAATCCCAACATCATTATTTCTTGGTTCACCTAGTTGCGTAGTGCTTGGTAATCCCAGTAGTGGATACGTTTCATGATGTGTATGAAAAGCTGGGAATGGACACTCATTGCCCTTAGGCTAGTTTGGACCTTATCTTTCTATTGTTAATTAGATTAAATAATTAATTTTTCTATTATTGTTAGGAGTGAGTGCCTGCAATTCATGAGTGGCGAGGTACCCCTACACTCAACCATACGAATACGAGCGTTACACGTGCAATCCAGTTGAACTCCGTAGACAGATTAGTTGTGGCACCTAGACAGTNAATCCTAGGTACGCTACTGGGTTGCCAAGTAGTCACACTTAAATTCTCATAATCAAGTCGTACTCATTCCGCGTTGCTAGGAGATAAGGGTGAGAGAGACTAATTAGGAAAGTAGTAAATAACAATTAAATAAATAAATAAATAAAGTGAATGCTGCAATGATGAGGTAATCTTGATCTTTATTTTCAGTCATGTGCATGTCCAAGTACATCACACTCAAATAAAGGATGTCGTACAATTACAATCACCACACTGCGAGCAAACACTGGAAAATATTCTATCTCTAGAGGGATAAAACTACCAAAGTCTAGCTACAATCTAACATAAAACTAAGAAATAAGGGAGAGCCACCTCTTATTTATAGAACTGGCAACAGGCTGCGATATCGCGTATGCGATATTGCAGTCATCCAAAATGTGACTCATCATACCCCCACAACTGAATGAAAACTCGTCCTCGAGTTATAGTTATTACAAAGTGGATAGGTATGGGATTATTGGATGGTGAAAATGGGACTATGTTGCAGTGTGAAATGAAAAAAAAATAAAGACACAACACATAGAATATACTACAACTACAAAAATTTGGAACTCATGTAGTTCTTGGTGGCGGTGGCTCCTCCATTGGTGCCTTCCCTTTGTCTTGTGCTCCAGCCTTTGAGGCTTGATGGTGTTGAAGTATGGCCTGGAGCTTCTCCTCTTTGGTTCGACGGTCTTGTGCCATCCATGCTAATGTTCCAACATTTGATGGAGTCAGCACCTTCCACAAATAGGGTAGTTGCGAAAACATTTGATTGGCCTTGATGCACCAAGTTACGAACACCCATCATTCCTCCTCATAGGCTCTGGCTTTATCCTTGTACTCATGAAAGTCTGCTAGCCTTCAAGCCAAGTCAATTGTAACATCTTTCTATCCCTGGTAGCTGGCTTTCACCACCTCAAGTTCAGAATTTGCAACATCCAGTTTCTCCACCAGCTTCTTGTGCTTTGCAAATTCTGCTTTGTATTTGATGTGGGTGGTTGCTACCTGCTGCTTGAGCTTTGACCTCGGGCACCATGCTATTAACATGGCAAGATTGGCATATCTTATATTTTCCAACTCCATGTACTCTATTAAGTCTTGAATCTGTAGGTCCTAGTTTTTAACTTTTGCTTGGTAGGTGAGGGCATATGTGTCCAATATGGCCCGCCAGTCAGTGTGTTGAGTACTAGTAGTGTTGATTTGGGCCTTGGCCATATGGATCTCCTTTTCAAGGACCTATTTATACATCCCCACCTAATCATGGAAATGCTCCTTTAGCTTCTCATGTTGTTTAGCCTCGTTCTGCCACGTGCTTATCTCAATTGCTGACTTTTGATGAATGGCGCGTACCTCCTCCATCGAGAGGGTTTGAATTTCTCTAGCTAAATGGCTTACCTCTCAGTTGACCCAAATGAATTTTTCTTATAATTGATGAAAGTGTTCATTGAGAACATTCTTTTGATTTTCTACAGTGGTGAACCGAAGGTTATTTGCAACCAGCTGCTTGTTTTCTTCTTGTAAGGCTTTGAGTGCCTTAATATGCGCATGAGTTTGTGCTTATGCTGCGGAGGCATCCCAAACAGCCTTCTCCTTTTCATTAGCCACCTTTTTATTCTCTACAATTAACTTTTTTAGTTGCTCAGTTCTAAAGTTATCTAGCTAGTCTGTGAGAAAAAATTGCAAAGGGTCCGGCTATGCTGCTTGTAAGGTCACGAGCTGCTCTTGTAGTTTCTGCACTTCAACTTCAGCATGCTCGGTCCTCACTTCTATTAATACTAGCTTCCCCTTTGTGGAAATGAGGTTTGACTGAATTTTCGTAACATCCTGAGGAATGTCAAATAGGGACATCATTACTTGCCCTGTTTGGAGCAATCGATCAAGTGCATCCTCATGTTCCGTAGGAGTCATTAAGGTTTCGGCCAAAGTTTGAGCATCCTGTGCTCCTAAGAGATCTACCAATGGCACAACAGGTACATTGAAGGATTCTTTGATGTGGTCTGCGACCACTTTTGTAGCTCCCACAGCATTCTGGTATTGCATGACCACCATGGTGGCCCCTTCACTAGTCTCTAACTGCACATGGAAAGATGCTGCATTTCGTGAGATCTGTGTGAATGGAGAATTCACCCCTTATGTGATCCAATGAAACTATAGGCTGAATGGCATCACTAATGACACGGAAGAGGTTTTTGTCATCATGACTTCCCCAACTGACCATCTCAGCGATGGCCCTAAGATGGCTCATCGACGGTCTGTAGTCTTGCGGCGGTGGCGGCTGATCTTGGCCTGTGCTAGGCCCTGCTTCTTGTTGTTGGCTGGGATCCATGGTTGGAGGTTGACTGGGTCCTGCAAGTTGAGTTTCAATTGGTTCAGCCATCTGTTCTTCTTCCTATTCTAGGCCCAACTCTTCACTAGTACTTTTCTTTGGAGCTAGCACCTTTAGCAATTCAGCATATGAAGCAGTCTGGGCTTTTCAGAGGACATCGTTGGTGTACCCCCAAATACCAGTATGTTGGCATAACTTTCTGATAAGACAAGGGAAAGGTAATGCCATCTTCCCTGTCTTTCGTTCCTCAAACTGCCTCAGGATCTTTGTTAAATATAGATGGGGCAGGTTAGCATTAACCTTTCCCATCGACACTGCACATCCTCTAGCCGCATACATTGATATTCTCTTCAAGCCCTTTATGGGGAAGAGGTGATATGTTCCAATTTTAAAATATATCCTCTCTTCCGTCGTCAACTCACTAAATGTTTTATCTCTTCCATAAGCCTTCTCCAACCAATCCTTTCGCACATGGAGGTCTGAAAAGGTGGATAACTGAGCAACTTTGGGCCCTGTATTCAGAAGGTTTAACACTTCCAAAATGGCATGCGTGGAGAAGTCAACTGTCACACCACAAATATTGATAGTTGTGCCTTGCTTCCTATTGTGCCAAAATTGGTACGTCTCTCCTAGGTACCAGGCATCGCTTTTAGAGAGGATAGGCTAGAAGGGAGACCCTGTGAGGTGATCCCTAATAGCCTCAGGAGCTAACTTAGCGAAAGATTCAAAGTTCAATTCCACAATCACCGTAGCAAATGTGGACTTCTCATGGATGGCCTGAACATAATCTTGAGGCAATGTGAGCTGTTGTCCCTATTCAGGCATTGTAGCAGTTCCTCCTTCTACCTGCCCAGACCGTCCAGTAGGAGGTTCTTCTTGATGAATGCTAAATGATTGCTCCTCCTGTTCATCATGTTTTTTGGCAGGACCTTCTCTTCCACCTCTCCAAGATCATTTTCTTCCACCTTGAGTAGGACCTTCTTGCTGTCCACATTTCGAGGCCATCTGCAATCACATGGGGTCAAGCATTAGTAAGGTTGTTTTAGAATTTAAGTTATACCTTACTACTTTCCTTAACTAATGATCTTATTTTATCTCCATGTGATCTTGCTTGAAAGATTGTAATGATGGATCCATTTTACTTAGGTGGTTTTTCAATTTTAATTTCACGGTATACCTAAGGATTAAATGATTTTTCGGCACAATTATTCTAAGTGTTTTAGTTAATTACCCTAGATGATGTCCTTTGGGTGATGATAAATTTCAAAAAATTTAGGTTCTTTTCGGTGTGTGCCCCTCCCCCATGACTAAACTGAACACTCCAGGTTCAAGCAGGTTCAAACGGAATAAAAATCGGAGTACCAGTGAGCAAGATATAGTGAGAAAACCAAGGGTCACTCAATCGCAAGTCGTAGAAAGAAAATTTAAAAACTCCCCCCTGTGAATGGCAAAAATGATGCTAAGTGTTGTGGGGGGGGGGGGACGCAATCTCGCATACAATATATCGCGTATGCGATATCACGTTGGGACGCGATATCTCGTCCCTAGTGATGTGAGGCACAACAAAAAGATCAAATTTTGAAGGGATTTTCTTGACATAAATGTTGTAATGTAGGACATTAGGCAATTGTTAAGGAGTTCTTGGGTAATTAGATAGGTTTGAAGGCACAAATAATGATAAGTGAGTGTAACTGATTAATAAAACCTTGGGTGGTAAGAAAAAGGTTATGTGATGGTTCATGGGAACGTTGAAATTCAGAGGGGTAATAGTAGGGAAAGAATGTTATGAAAAATGAGCTGAGGGTAAGAAATGGTGTGTGTTAGCTATATCATAAGTGAATATTACAAAAGATTATACATGTGGATCCTCCCCAAAGTAGGTTCCAACCTATAATGCCCTTGTGTAACCACACTTAAAGTGTCCGTGGGCACTAGAAGGGTTAATTGTAATCCGCACTAACTCCACAAAACACATACATGTAAATATCACTGGAATGAGGTAAGAATTCTATGCTACACAAGACACGAGCAATAATTACATGAACAGTGAGATTAGACGAAGTAGAGAAGGGATCGTAGAGATTGAGACATGAGGTAACTAACCAAGGGCACAGCGAATCCTGCGTGTAAAGCATGATTAACATGTCATTAACCCATCATTCCAAGATTAGGACCAAGTCCATTCCTCTAATCAATGACATCGCATTGTTTCATCCCATGATGAGCAACTATGAGAGTACTAGAACAACAAGGCGTACGATCACTTGGCATTTTTTTCAAGGGAGGAGTCATTTTTGTTTTGTGGCACTTTGTTTTCTTCTTTTTCTTTGTTTTTCTTTTCTTTTTTTTTGAATACTGAATCCAGAGAAGCCACCAACCTTCAGGCATGGGTGCATGTCTTTCCAGTGGGACCCCCTAGAACAGCATTGGATTTTTGGGTGCCATTTTGATTACTATTACTCCCATTTTTCGTTAGATCTACAAGGATCTTAGTACAACCGCATTGCATGATAAATCCTACAGAGGTCACCAAAGAGAATCCAAAAATCCCCTTGATGTCACACCCTAATCATTCCCTCTTGGTCCATCCTTCTTCATTCTAGGTACAATGAACAAAAAATTAATTTTAAGTTTTAAAACTGTCAAGAATATCACTGTACCCTCAGACATAACCTCTTATTTTTAAAGTGGATGAGTGGATGTAATGGGCTCACTGTCCACATAATTGATCACTTGAAACTCGACAACATAAAACACATCTCAACCAACAATCCACATGAGTGTTTTATTCATAGACGAGATTACTTACAAAAATGTAAAAAGACAAAAACACAAAAAGACAAAAAGATAAAACAAAAAGTTAAAAAATGAAAAACTAGAAAATAAAAATTGAAAAATTAAAGAAAAATAAAAATTGGTTATTAATCCTGCTTATTAGAATGAGGGATATCCCTCATAGCTAAACGGTTGAGGATGGAAAGGATTAATAATTGATGACAGGGATCCTTGCATTTTGGAAGTATTCTGGCTTGGTCATATTTACCCCATTAGGTTTCACACACTTGATTATAATGAGAATAGTGGGGAAATTTGTATGATGTAGTTCCCAGATAACAAGTTGACCCACTATAATGTTTGTGACCGGAAGATGGTATGCAAGGATTGGGTTGTCGCTCTTCA
>MNCI01028255.1:42323-66032 GCA_015680685.1 Gnetum montanum | reverse complement strand
AAGGGTTCATGTTGTGCTTGTTTCCACTCTTGGATTTGTTTCCTCAAGGTCTACACTCTTGTGTAGGTTTGATATTTTTCATTAAAGACTTCTACCATTGTTGACCAGCGTCATATTAAATTTGGTTTTAACAATCTATACCATACTTTTGCTTGGCCAATGAGTGTCATGGGAAAGAGCTTAAGTTTTTGCCATCCATTATCGATGTTGTTCCATGTACAAGCATCATAGAAGGCTTGTAAATGTTGATACGGATCTAAGTCACAGCCTCCTAAAAATTTAGGGAAGTTGTTTAAATCAAGCATGGGTAGACGGCTCTCTTTACAATGCCTACTTGAGGTTCAAACGGCCTCTTGTATTTGCATGAAGCTTGTAGTGGCCAGTAGGGGTTCATCGTCATCAGGTAAGTTATTCTTTCGTGTGTTGTGATGATGTTGTTTTTGTTCATGTTTATAAGAAACCCTCACTTCAGGTTGTGTACTCCAATCTTCATCGTCATATAGTTTGTTGGTTCTCCAATGAACTTCCTCACCAGGTGTGGCGTTATTATCGTCTTGTAGGAGAGGCATGGTTGTGAAATTGTGTGTGAATTTAGATGTAACTTTTAATAATTATTTTTTTCTAAAAGGCATATCGTTAAGTCCTTTACAGAGACCTTGTATGATATGACTAATCTAGATAACTAGCACTATTCCCGGAAACGACGCCAATGATGAGTGACGAGGTACCCCTACACTCAACCATACAAATATGAGCGTTACACGGGTGATCTGGTCAAACTCCGCAAACGAACTAGTTGTGGCACCTAGATAGTTATCCTTAGATCGTAGTTCGCTGTCTTCCCACATGGACTAGTATTATATTTATCATGTATGGTTTAGTCCAGAGTGAGGTGTATGATGGGTTTCCTAATCTAATGCTACTCCTGAAGGCAATGGAAAGTAATATTATCTAAGCTAGTAGGAAAAGGTTAAGAGAATCTAAACTAGCCTAAGTGCGATGAGCATCCATTCCTTGATTATCCGTACACATCTTGGACTTTGTGCACAACTACCACTAGGATTACCAAGCGCAGATCCTAGGTATGCTACTGGGTTACCAAGTAGTCACACTTAAATGCTCATAATCAAGTCGTACTCATTCCGCATTGCTAGGAGATAAGGGTGAGAGAGACTAATTAGGAAAGAAGTAAATAAAAATTAAATAAATAAATAAACAAAGTGAATGCTTTAATGATGAAGTAATCTTGATCTTTATTGCTGGTCATGTGCGTGTCCAAGTACGTCACACTCGAATAAAGGATTCTGTACAATTACAATCACCACACTACGGGCAGACACTAGAAAATATTCTATCTCTGGAGGCATAAAACTGCCAGAGTCTAGCTACAATCTAACATAAAACAGAGAAACAAGGGAGAGCTGCCTCTTATTTATAGAACTAGCGACGGGTTGCGATATCGCAGTCGTCCAAAACATGACTCATCAATTGTATTGAGATAGCATTGATACTTTTAACTAGATGATGAATTGTGATGCACTAGTGGATCAGTCACAACCATTAGCGTAGGTTGCAATCAAGTTGTATTAAGGTTATAGTGTTAGCTTATTAGTAATGGAAAAATATCATGGGTTGCACTGAGGTCATGATTTGATTACTGTAAGTGTTAGTTCATTCTATGTCAATGCCACAAGTTTCAATCTACATGTAACTAAATATTTTTAAAGCATTGCAAGTCATGAGCATCTAGGTTATAGTGAGCAATTTTAAACAATGTACAAGTTACATTGAAGTTTTATCCTACTCATTATTATCCATTACAAAGAGCATTGAGGTCACAGTAAGTTTGCAATTAGTGATAAAAGAGAAATTATTCAATTATAGCACATAAAATAGAATGTAGAACATAGTTGTAGCATGTGTGATGAATCATGTTTTGCATAGGCCCTGATATTGTAGCACAATTTGCACTATTGGATATCCAATATCATGGGATGCGTGCCTACATATAAATACATCACTTAGGTACACGATCCATAGTAGTTTAATTCTTTTGTCAATAGAGTAGTTGAAATCTTGTAGTTTTAATCCGTAGTCTTAGAGAACAGTCAATGAGTGCCTGCAGTACGGATCTAAGTCAGTTGTACAACATCTTATTCAAGTGGCAATGTACCTAGACGCATGTCATGAATGGCAATAAGATCAAGACTGATTCTTATTCATTACAATAATTTGACTTATATTAGATTTACTTTCCATGAAATTTACTTTTCATGTACTTAGTTAATATATACATTTCAGCAAGTTAATTAATTGGTAGAATGAGCATAAACACGTATTCGCTTGGTAATTCCAACATCATTATTGCTTGGTTCACCTCGTTGCGTAGTGCTTGGTAATCCCAGTAGTGGATACATGGGTTCATGATGTGTATGGCAAGCTGGGAATGGACACTCATTGCCCTTAGGCTAGTTTGGACCTTATCTTTCTATTATTAATTAGATTAAATAATTAATTTTTCTATTATTATTAGGAGTAGCATAAGGCCAAAACAAGATCAAGAATCATATGCTTCACTTTGGACTAAACCATACGTGACAAAGCTACCACTAATCAAAGTGGGAAGATAGCAAACCATGATCAAGACATAAGAATCTAGATGCCACAACTAGTTGCATCCATGAAATTTGACCAGATCATGCATGAACACTTATGATTCGTATGGTTGGGCATAGGGGGTACTCACCGCTCATCATTGATGCCATTGCCAAAAATGGTACTAGTAATCTAGATTAGTTATATTATACACGATCACTATAAAAGTATTAATGATTTATCTTTTAGAAAAATTTAATATTTTAATTCACACACATTAAAAACATGTCTTTGTCACATAGGACCAATAATGCATCATATGATGAAAACACTAGTAGGAGAAATCATAGGATATATACTAAAGAAAATTAGAGTGAAAGATCACAAGTCAGGATTTCACATGCTCAATTAGACCCTTACTACACTCAAAGACTATGTTTAACTAATGCAGATAATCCTAGAGGATATGGAGTAAGTCCTAAAACAAGAAGGGCCTCAAGGCCTAGGACCTCCTCCAAACCTAAAAGAGATACATCAAGGGGCCATGGGGAAAATATAAAAGCCATGGTGATTCTCCCAGTTCCTCATCTTCCTCTTCGTCTTCAATGCCTAGTTCTGACAAAGATAGAAATTGAATCCAAGGGCAAAATCAAAGACATCAAAATGAACATAGACAAGATCAGCACAATTAGATGAATAGAAATATAGATTATCACTATGAAGTGTCTAGTACAAATGAACCCTTAACACAGATTAGGAAGGCAGTTCAAATACCCCAAAGGCATCAAAGGGACAACCAGATTAGATGGTTTAATATGGAAAAAATTTGTAAGGTTAGGGAAGGCCATAATTTTGATCTACAACATCATTTACAAGCCTTCCATGATGCATGTGCCTTGGAAAATATAGAATGTAAGTGGCAAAAGCTTAAGCTCTTTCCTAGAACACTAGTTGATGAAGCTGAAAGTTGGTATAGATCATTGGAACTAGATTTAATCCATTGATGGTCTACAATGTTGGAACTTTTCAATGAAAAATACCAAACCTATGTGAGAGTGTCCAACTTGAGAAAAACAAATCCAAGGATGGAAGTATGAAAATCTTGATCCCTTGGATGTGGCCTTGGATAGATACTATTCACTACTACATAGATGTCCAGGCCATGATTTCTCTCAAAAAGAGCAAAATTTTGACATCATAGATGGGCTTTGTAATGAAACAAGGAAGATCCTTGGGATTTATGGCCAAGGTCGATTATCTAAATTAAAAGCCCATTAGATACAAAGGCTAAGCGAGTGGGTGGTAAAAGAAGAAAGAGAGCTATGTAAATGAGAGAATGTAAAGGAATATAACTGGGATCCAACTCTTCAAAAGAAGGGGGTCCATATCCATGATGAGGAAAAAGAGGCAACTCTCAATGAGGTGATTTCACAACAAACCTTGTCAATAAAAAATTCTATTGATAAGCTTGAAGCAAGGATAGATAAGATGTGGGAGTTGATGAATGACAAAGTTACAACTTATGTGAAAACCATAGAGGGGAGAGTAATGCAAAAAGAATCAAATGATCAAAATAATAAGAGGAAAATGAACCACAAAACATCTAGGAACACTTATGGGAAAAAAGGAAAAATATTTGTAGATGAAGAGGCTATAGACTCAATCATAGAAGAGGATGATGGATGTGATATTTTCCTATATGACCATCCAAAGAGCTATTGCCCAATCATGTTAGATCTACATGAGTATTGGACCTTTTCTTTGAATCCCATGGTTGTATAAAAGAAAATGCCTAGGAAATTACCTTTCTCACAAGGTAATTATCGACAGTCCTACAACCAACCATACTATCCTAGTGGGCCTTCTTATTAGCCTCAAAACTACTATCACCTACAATGGAAAAACCCACAGTCATGGGGGAGGCCATCATCAAACCAACACTACCCTTACTACCAACCAGACCCATATGGATATTATGTTCAACAACCTATTTTTCCAACTAGTTCTACTTCCTCTACCTTAACTCACTACTACCACTCTCCCGAATATCATCAACCTGCAACATCTTCTGAAGGATCGCCACCTCACACCTCTCACCCCCCATCATATCCTTAATATTCTCATACTTTTCTTCACCATATGTCACCACCAACAACATAGGAAGGGTCAACACCACAACATCAATGAAAAAGATGCCACTTATGCTGTGAACATACATGGAAATGATAATGCTAGTAGATCTCAACCACAACCTTTCTTTAGGATAGTTTCCACATACAAGCACAAAACTCTTAGACCTACTGGCACATCAAAACTAGCACAAGGCCAATCTAGGGCAACACCCTTCCTCTCTAGAATAGTGTCTCTTGATCATACACAAAAGCCAACAACCATCAACACTCCAACATAAGACATAAAAGATAAATCTATCATTGTGAAAACACAAAAACCTCCATGCCTTACTAATAATGATAAAGGGTGTAATTGTGGGCCGAAATTTCAAAATATTAACAAAACCCCTATACCGACCCACCATAAATTTTAGAAACAAGTGTATGAGAAAAAACCAATTTATGTAATAACCACTAAACCAAAAGACACCTAGTGGCTTAAAAATAAGAGTGTAAAACTATTTCAAAGATGCATAGAACCAACCAAACCACTTATTAATTCTTGTCATGGTCAAGAGCTTAGTTTTGGGGAAGATGCCCCATCCTAAATCAAGAACTAATAAGTGTTTTTCACCTTTTTTCTTTTACAATTTTTTATCATTTCTCTATTTCTTTCCATATTTTCTAATTCTTAATATTTTTTACATTTCTTGTTATTTTTATTTTTTCTTTATAATTTTCTCCTTTATGGAGTCATTTTCTTTACATTGTATGAATGTATTTTATGTTTTTGTTAATAATATTGCCAAGTCATGATGCACAAGTCAATGCTATATGTTGGGTTTTTGTGCTATGCTATCAAAATGATTGGGTAAGTAATTGTGTAAAGCAATGAGACCACCTCATCCATCCTTCCAGTTCTCCAAATAAAAAAATCTTTTATCATGAAAGAAATTTTTTGATAATGCAAGGGCATTATGGCAGGAGCCTGATTTGGGGAGAACCCACTTGCATAACTTTTGTTGATCATGGCTTTAAACTAACCTTCACATCTTCCAAAACATTAGTGATGGGTTCTCTAAATTTATGCATGCTTTTGGGACTACTCATTAGTTTTAATTAATTTTTCCTACTTCTCTATCTCAATATCCTTTAACTTCTAAAAAATTTCTTGGCCATCTTCTACATTAGACCTTAGGTTTTCATTATTTGAAACCTTGCATGCTTCTAGAGTTACACTTATTAGTCATGGGGGCTAGTGATGTCTGCTTTGAAATTTTTCCAACATCCTATTTTTGAACATTATGGTAACTAATGGTAATTGATCAAAATAAGGTGAATAGCTTGATGATTTTAGTTACCTCATGGCCTTGGGCATAGTATGCTATCATCACCTTGTATTTAAATGCAAACTAAGGGATCCAAAAAGGGTTAATTTTTAGGAAAAATTTATCAAAACTAATGTTGATCCTTTGGTGACTACAAGTGATGCTAAAAGCGACACCTAAGAAAGAAGGCCTTTTTCCAAGCACAAAAATGAAGCCAAGAGAGGGACAATGGAGGATATGCCCATGGACAAATCATAGCACATATGGGATTACAACTCAAACATCACATGTTTGGTAGATCCATGGGACGATGAGAAAAAATTTTAGTTCATCCTTTAAGAACATTTTGCATAACTAGAGAATCATCAACATAACAATTAGGGTTGGAAGTCTACCACCGCTAGCGGCAACAAGAAGAATCATCTTTAGTAGCTTTTTGAAGACCTTTGCAAATTTTGTAATCTTCAATCTCTATCCAGTATTTTTGTCACATTGTCATTTTGTCTCCATCCTCTCAAAGAAAATTTTGTAATGCGGCCCTTAGAGTTAGTTAGTAGTTAGAGTAAGTCAATAATCCCATACCTTCCCAATATTTTGTAAAGAACTTGTTCCTCCTTTTTTTCACTTGAGGACAAGTTTTCATTTAGTCATGAGGGTATGATGAATTGTGTTTTGCATAGGCCCTGATATCGGAGCACAAGTTGCATTATCGAGTATTTGATATCACAAGATGCATGCCTACCTTCAAATACATCACTTGGGCACATGATCCATAGTAGTTTAATTCTTTTGTTAATAGAGTAGTCAAACTCTTGCAGTTTTATTCTGTAGTCTTAGAAAAAAGTCAATGAGTGTCTGCATTGTGGATTTAAGTTAGTTGTATGACGTCTTATTTGAGTGGCAATGTACCTGGACGCATTCCATGAATGGTAATAAGATCGAGATTGATTCTTATTCATTGTAGCACTTTAAATTAGATTAGATTTACTTTCCATGAAATTTACTTTTCATGTACTTAGTTAATATCTACATTTCATGCAAGTTGATCAATTAGCGGAATGAACACAACCAATTTTGAGCGTAAACACATATTTGCTTGGTAATCTCAGTAGCGTTATTGCTTGGTTCAAGATGTGTATGGCATGTTGGGAATGGACACTCCTCGCCCGTAGGCTAGTTTAGGCTTTATCTTTCCATTGTTAATTAGATTAACTAATTAATTTCTCTATTATCATTATGAATAGCATAAGGCTGAAACAACATCAAGAATCATCTACCTCACTTTTAACTAAACCATACATGACAAAGATACTAGTAGTCCAAGTGGGAAGACAACAAACTGTGATTAAGGCATAATGATCTTGATGCCATAACTAGTGCCATCCATGAAATTTAGCTAGATCGTGCATGAATGCTTATGATTCATATGGTTGAGTGTAGGGGGTGCCCATCGCCCATCAATGTGGAATGGATCATAGATCATGGCAATAGGATGCATGGGTAATTGGTTATGAGATTATATTTAAAAAAATAATTTTTTATTTTATTTTATGTTATTGTCGATTTTTATCTAATATTAACATTTATAGTGATGCTTGTAATAGGAAATGTTAATAGATTAAGTATTAGCATTTGTTACCAGTACTAGTAACTTCATTCTACTAGTGGCTTTAATGTAGATTATCAATTCAATGTCAATTAGCTACATGTTAATAAATTAGGATGTTAACAAGAAGGCCTCTAGTAATGACTCTAGTCTATGACTCAATCTTAACAAGTAAGAATACATGTCAATGATGTAGAACTATTAAGTTGGATCATGATGTGTACTAATATATATGTTTTGAGCAAAAGTGTGAAGCTCCTATCTAGTTCTTATCCTACAAATAGATACTACAAGGTTATAGTTTTTTCTTATGAAATAGTTCTAACTCTTTCCTATATGTCCTATGCAAATGATATAGATTTAAGTGCTAGTGGTAAAAAGCAAGAACTTTAAGTTTTAAAGCTAGATAGATGACTTTGTTAAAAGATCTTTTGGTTTTTTCTATATTATTTTTGAGGCAAGGTAACTTGAGGTTGGTAGCTTAACCCCTACCTACATAGTAAGGTAGATGTGTCTCATGAACGAAAAGGGATTGGTATTTTCCATACTTTTGTTTATTTATGTGAAATATTTTGACCATAAGTTAGTTATATTTCTTGTACTAGTCAAATTGGAAAATTATGTATGGATGATGACTTTTAATGTATTGAATAAATAATGTTAATGTCATTATCATCATCTACATAATAGTAAGTATGTACATGTATGGGGGTGTAGGTGTGTGTGTTTGTGCATGTATGCTAGTTTAGGATATTTTAACTACTTGTAAAAATGATGAATTTAACTTTATTAATAATTATAAATAGTGTATTTTAGTCTAAGAAAAATGGATTGCAAAATGCATGGCTAATGATGATGCTTGGATGCTTCTTCTCATAAGCAAACTTGTGTAATAGTATTCTTTGGTATTTTCTTTTTCCTCATACTATATCTATTTTTAGTTCTCTAGTGCTAAAACAAAATTGAAAGACCTCGTACATGCTTAGTGAGTATTAGAACTATAATCAAAAGATCTACCTACTTAGTCTATGGTACTTTTCTTTTAATAAAGTGATTTGGAATACACATTCATCTAGATTGTGTACTACTTGGAACTATTAGAAATGGTACAAAATGTGAAGGTTGAAGTCTCAAGTTCAAGCTTTAAATTAAAGATAAATTTATATTTTTTTACTTATTTTTTAAAATGGAAAATAAAGTTATGTAATTATTGTTTTTCATATTAATTTTTATAAATTAAATATTTGTAAAATTTTTAAAATCTCTAAAAGATTGATGAGTGGATGTAATATTATATTGACCTTAATCTACCATGTTTTTTTTTTCATATTTCATGTTTTAGTCATTAGAAAAAATGAATATCATATAGAATAATGTTATTCCCATTGAATGTCTATAAATACATGGGAAAATCATGATGTAATCACCTAATTTTAAAATAAAAATGCATTATTCTGAAATTTTCTCTCAATTATCATTCCCTCATCATCAATTATCAACTTTGATCAATATCTTATTATTCATTATCACTAATCATTTTCATCAATCTCATCAACATCTCTCATCATTAGCATCATCAATCTCATCAATTATCATTATCAATTATGATCACCATTAGGCATTATTCTCATTAGTTCTTTAATAAATTCAACAATTCCTCGTTGATTCTACCACTATTCATCATAAATTTGATTCGCAATTCAACATAGTCAAGATATTTGCATCATTTTTGGTCATCAATAATCACCCTACAACTAAAGAAATCAAATTTCAAATTAGATTTCTTCAAGTCATCAAACTACAAGAAGTTGAAAAATCAATTTAATAATTAGATTCATCTCATCAAAATTCTTTGATTTTTATCATATTCCAATCATCCAGGTTTAAATATAGACTTAGGAGAATCAAAATTTGTTATTTAAAACTCAAGATATCGAAGACAATCAACTTGCCCACAACTAGTGGTCACAAATCTTGAAAAAGCCCACAACTTTGTCATGACCTATAGTTCAGATCATGGTTTCCTCAGTTTTTATTTTTCCTCTACCACAACCTATGGTCAAGCCATGGTTAATATAATTTTTATATTTTTATCAAAAATTAAAGTTTTAGAATATTTCTAAGTAAATCCAACATTGTCAATACTTCAATTAATATCAGAGTGAAGGTTTGAAAGTCTAAAAATAACTATGAAAGATATTGCAAAGTGTTCAATCAACTTTGATGATTTCGTCTTATGGTGTAGAGTTATTAAAAATCTATATCACAATGATTTTTGAGAAATCTTCATATCACGTTTTGAATTCAAAGAATATTTAGAAAACATGACTAGAACTCAAGTCAAAGAATATGAAAAATAAGAAGAATAAGAACAATCTAGCTTTCTCGATCATCATTGAAAATGTATTAAGAATTATAGCATCAAGATGAGTGCTCTTCAATATAATAAAAGAAGCTTAGGATCAACTCTAAAGAGATTACAAGGATAATCTTGAAAACTAAAAGATTTAATAATTAATCTACAAATAAGAATTTGACAATCCAACCATTAGAAACTATAAAAGTATTAAATAATTTTACATTAGCATAAGAAGAATAGATAAGTATAGATGTGGCTATACTTAAAGGTAGAAGATATAAAAGATTGTACAAATACTCTATATTAATCTAAGATTTGAGAACATGAAGCAAAACATTATTAAAACATAAGACTTTAGTATGTTCTTTATTGACAAATTTGTAGTCCAGGTTAGTAGCCTAAGTAAAAAATTAAAAGATATTTGAAAAGTTTCCACAAATCTAAAAATTTGATTTTTTTTGTATCTAATACATCAAGATCTTCCTATCAAGACTTCATTTTAGTATATGGGAATTGTTTCTCCTTAGTGTCTTCTTTGCAAAAGTGAAACCTCATTTTCACATTTTTTAGAACTACTCAATTGCACAACATGCTATGAAATGGACCTCTACAATTTGCAACTTTCAACTAAGCATTAATTTTGGCTAAGAGGCCAATTACTAACTCCATCCAAGAGAGTCTTCCTCGGTCATGGTAAAATAATTTTATCATCATAATAGTGAGGACAAACTTTCATGGTTACTGTTTTTTACAAGAGTTGTTATTTTGGCTAAGAGTTTTATAGAGAGGCCAACTACTTTGTTACCTAGACTTTATCCTTGTAAATAAGTAAATTTTGTCATAAAGATGGATGAAGAGATGGACTTTTTCATAAGAATCATAGATTAGTTTTGATTTTTATTTTCCATATAGAAATCAAGTCTCAATGAATCAATTTGAGATTTTATTAATTTGAATAAGATAAAAATTCTCTTGGCCAAATATATAGCTAAACTAGTGATATCATTCTTAGTGACCATTTTGCCTTGTCTACTACCTTTCTCTACATTTATAAGCATCTTTGGTTGCTTATTCTTTATTCTAAATTCTTTTGATTGTGCATACAACTAGCAATTCAATTAGTAAGCCTATTCAATGTTAGAAGAATATAACTATATTCTTTCATCAAGATTTAAACAACCTATTCTTCAAGATATTGTGATATTATTTTTCAGTTACAATTTCAAGCAAGAAAACTTTTAATGAAAGCTCAATAATTAATTAATCTATTGCATTATTTATTTCCTTTATATTTATGAATTCAAGTTGGAAAAGCTATTAGCTTTTATTGCAACTTATTTATTGTTTGCATTTTTTTTATTTGGAGAGTTTTATTCTCTCTTGAGCATTTTTGAATAAGAGCAAGACCTAGTTGTTTTTTTTTACATGAAAGAGAAGTTTTTCAAGATTGATCAAATGATGAAAATTTAAAAGGCAATCCCAAAAACTATTGGATTTTTTGTTTTTATGTTTAGAATGTCCCCTCTAGATTAATAAGCTGATGTATTCATAATTATCATTAATTACATTTTAGATAAAGCACTCCTTAAATAGCATAGTTTATGTTTGGATTTCAAATGATGCACATTATACAATGCTATTTTTAAATTTATTTATTTTTTTAATTATAACCCCACCCAAAGCCTATCAAAGCAGCCGTGGTAAGTATGTCTCTGTATAGCTACGCTGGGCAGTGCTTCATGTCAACAGTTTTGAAAGATGCATTCTTTTCTTCTGTAGATTAAATTTTTAAAGATTCATGCAATTCTCTCTTACATGGAGCTCATTGGTTAAGTCCCCTGGAACACCGCTAACACAAGAAATAAGCATTTAATACACAATTTACTAAGGATTACCCTTCGAATGGTCCTCTTTGCAACTTAAATAAAAAAAATGCCAGAAGTGAAAACATTAATATTCAAAGGATTGAAAAAAATGCCTTAACTTTTTATCCTAAAAAGATGCAACCACATGCATCGTCTGCAACTTGCGGCACCACAATCCACATTTTTACCTCTGTATATTCCTTAATTATTTTGCATTGTGGGCCGCAGACAATATTTCATTTGATTAAGCTTTTGAAAATAATGAAAGTTTCCTTACCATTGTCCTCTCTCTGTTACATTCTTATTGGAATTCAGATATTATTTAACCACTATTTGAAATCCTCAACGTTTAAGTTCATTGGATCATAGATTGAAAAAATCAGATGAGTTGGACACTCTTTTTATAAATCGGATCAGAAAAATCTGAATACATCCAGATAAGAATTAGATTAAAATTGTCAATATAAGCAAAATAGAGCAGTTCTATTCATCTATGTTAGTCACTGCATTTTCCAATTTTTTTCCGTTAGAATGGAAAATCAAATATAGAAATTTTAGTTTTGGGTTGACATCAGAATTAGTAATAAACAATATCGTAAACTTAAAAAATCAATAAAAATATAACATTACATATAAGATTAAATGTATTTGAATCAGCTTTGAATGAGCTTCAATTTTGCATTCCCATACGGCTGATCTTGCCATTAATTGCAAATTTCTCAGACTATGCATTGGACTACTTTCTATTGCCTTGGACTACTTTCTATTGCCTTACAATAGTTCATCACCGTTTACCATAATTTGGTTATTTGGAATATGATTTTGTTTTTGAATAAACATTCAATTAATCAACAGCAACCGGTTGCATGGCCATAGCCTCCTCCCTCAAGTCATTGAACAGCGCCGTCGACAGATAACGCTCTCCAAAGCTTGGGTGTACAGTCTGTCAAAACACCCCGAAATTGTTAAAAACCCAGAAGAAAAAAACAATATTAATCCCGTATATCATCCTATTGTTTGGCATTTTGTAGAATGATTCAGCTCACCACGATGACTTTGTTTTTGTTCTCAGGTTTGCTTGCCAGCTTTAAAGCTGCCACAGTGTTTGCTCCAGAAGAGATTCCAACCTTTCAGAGGAAACATCCAAACTTACTGAAAAAGAAAAAGGTGAAAGGCAAACCAGAAATTGGCATTGGAGTTTTTTCTGACAATTACCATGAGTCCTTCCTTGATGGCCAGTTGCTGTGCCATTTTCACAGCATCATTGCTGGCAACCTACATGCAGTTGTGGCTAAATATATTAGGTAAAAGCATTCATAACTCCAACAATTATCAGCATTTTGTGGATTCGAACTAATTCGAGGCATAAAGCATACCTCTATGACTCCGTCCAGAATATCCGTATCTAAAATCTTGGGCTTGAAACCCACTCCTGTGCCTGTTATCAAATGGGGGCCTGAAGGAAACATTTAGAGCATGCCATTAGAATCTCAAATTTGGAAAAATTAAATATAGTTGTCAAGGAAATTGATGTAGGATACGCACCTGGCTTTCCACCGTTTAGAACATTGCTTTCGGCTGGCTCAAGACCATAAATCTGTGAACGACATTGTTTATAAATTCCCAAGTAAATTTCAAAGCAGTATGGAGTAGAAGAGAGCTCAAGAATAGTGATGTATACCTTTATGTTGGGATTTTTGGATTTTAAGTATCTTCCTACACCAGTGACTGTTCCTCCACTTCCTATACCCATCACAAATATATCAACCTTCCCAGCAGTATCCTCCCAAATCTCAGGGCCTGTAGTTTCGAAATGTGCCTGATGATGAACCAAAAAATATATTAAAATATCTTAGTTACAGAGGACAAGAGAGTTTGTTTTGCAGGGCTAATTCCATTCAATTTTTTACCTTAACGTTAGCAGGGTTCTCAAATTGCTGAAGCATAAAGGAATTAGGAGTTGATTCAGCAATTTGGCAAGCCTTTCTTACTGCACCGCCCATGCCCTTGTCAGGATCTGTGAGAACAAGCTGAGAGCCAAAGACCCGCATGGTGACTCTCCTCTCCAGACTGGTGTAGGATGGCATTGTCAGCAGCAGCTTGTAACCAAGCGAGGCTGCAACAAATGACAGACCGATTCCCATGTTCCCAGATGTTGGCTCCACAAGCAAGGTCTGTAATGCCAATGACGTAAGTGGATACATATTAAGATTTAAGCCAGGGTTACACCTCAAGATCTAGACAGTAAATTTCTATTAATGCACTTCGCAATACAGAGTAATATGCAAGGAAAACAGGTATTCATTACCAAGGTTGAAAAACTAAAAGCCTTCAAAAATTAGAAACATAACTAACCTAAAGCGAAACCTGGTAATATTTAAGAATGCTATAACCCTTCAAGTTGCTTAGCAACGATCAGGAAATTAACAAACTTGGAAGAAGAAGATTAATGGAGTTACAGAGCAGAGTATCCAAGATATACCGCACAATAAACATTTGTTGGTTTAGTTTCCTGCATTTTAGACTTTAGTTTGGCTTGTGTTTATTCCCCACTATTCAAGTAAGCTAATCTTGCAAGAGTGGTCACTCATAAACCAAGAACTGAAGACCATGTGGAGGCCAGTTCTCTATTTCAGCAACAAAGAGTTTGAATCTTCCAATTTTAAGACATAATTCATGGACTACTTGAATCAGAAGAAATTTTTACTTGTTAGAACACCCAAACGAAGCCATTAAATTAGTATTATTCAAGTTGGGGTGCAGAAACCCATGAATAGTATTAAAAAGGGAAAAATTTTATAGAATGCATACCTTCTCGGGAGAAATAAGCCCTTTTGCCTCGGCATCTGCAATCATGGCATATCCAACTCTACAACAACAAAATCAACCAATACACCTTACATTTCAAGCGCATCTACAACAAAAGTACAAACAACCCAACCCAGAAAACAAAAACAAAAAACTGTCAATTTTATCCAAAAAGTTAAAACTAAAAAATCGTACCTATCTTTTATGCTGTTACAGGGCTGCATCATTTCCATTTTAGCAAACACAGTGGCACCGCATCCCTCCGTAACTTTTCTGAGCTGAACCAGAGGCGTCCTGCTAACTAACTGCATAAAGACCAAAAATTTGACATTTCACTCCCATAGAAACATCAAGCAACGCAAAATGTCTCAACAATTTTAAAAAAAATTAAAGAACGTCACCTGAGTAACATCTCTCTTCACAAAAGGAAAATCAGAGGCATTTAAGCCATTGGCAACTGCAGCGGAAGCAGAGCAGAACTGTCTAAACCCACGAAACCCAGACCTGGATTTCCTGATCAAGCTTGAAGAAATAGCCATGGTGGGAAACCTGGACAAGAAATACCAGAAGGAAAGAGTTCTGCAACTCCAACTCTGCAGTGAGATGCCAAGGAAAACGATGGATATATAGAGGCCATCAGAGGCCTTTTTCTGTAGATTCTGCAAAGAGCAGACCTCGTGAAGGAGGCTCAATTGTTTATTTTGCAGGGGATGGGGGGCGGCTTCCTCTCCGCCACTGAATCGAGCCGTGTCTGCAGGACTGGGTTCAGCTGCACACCAGTATCTTCATCTTCACTTTACAGGTGGAAATACTCCACCAGATACATTCCATGAAAAGATAAAAAACACAATTTGCAGGTGGGCTGCTATTGCTATTGCTATTGCTATTGGACCAACTCGAATCAGGACTGGTCTCGTTCATCGTCCATGGAGTTTTGGTGGCCCCTCTCACGTGCAATATTATTCTTTTTAGAGTGCAGAAATTTGAATGCAACTTGAATCCTTTCAGGAGACGGCTTTTAAATTTGGTACTCCAGTTTTGGTAAAATAAGAATGCGAATTCAGGTCGCCAGTTGACTAATGCTGGGCAGCCTTTCAAAAACGAGGGAAGATAAAGAAAAGCAAACATTGCGCGACATTGCTCTCCCTTCTTTGTTGCTCCGAAAAGCTTTACCTCGGTCCTACTGTGGGCTGTGTATGAACCAATGTGTTTCTTCTTGGATAATATTCACATTCATTTCTAAAATTCTCATAAAAATGGATGACATTATCCACACAATCCATTGATGTCAACTACCTCGGTATCGAGGCACAACATCGACCGGGAATCCTTGTCATGTAGCTTTAGTAGAGCTCATGTAATATATAAAAAAAAGTGAAGTCAAAGGATTGAAGAGGGTTAGGGATACAGTGACATTATAGGAGCAAATATTTAATTGTTTAACAATGATTTATGATGAGGAGCTTATTTGGATTCTACCATCCAAAATTACTCAAGTACAAAGTATCAACATAATTTCTCAATTAAACAAGGGAAAGAAGACTTTATTCTTGCTCAAAACAAACAGATACAATGCACAATTGGAAGCAAACATACTCTCAAGGATAGACAATCAACCAATCAAACCATTACAACCTCTCAAAATACAAGTTGGACCATCAATGGATGATTAATTACTCACAATGCTCAAGAAGATATCACTGTAGCTCTCAAGTAATGTAATAGCTTAAATTTATCATAGACTAGCATTAGTCACTTTCTCTTGAGTCACATTAGCTTTTTATGTCTTTTGAAGTGTCTCTTGGTCTTCTTTAACCATTGGACATCCTCGAGAATCCTGTCTTTTTTTATTTTTTTTATTTCTTTTGAAAAAATCACTTTTGGTGAGATTGCAAGTGCATCTTATTGCATTCTCAAGAGACTTAAATCACTTTTGGTGATTTTACCAATGCAATAAGATGCAATATAAATATCTTATTACTTCTAGAAGACAATGAGGATAAGAACTACCTTCAAAGTGGGTTGATGTCCTCATCATCTCCCTTACACTTCAAAATAGACTTGTCTTATTTAGGTACTATTCTTGGGATAGCATTAATCCTCAACAAACCCAAATCATTCTTATGAATCTAGATGGTGTTCTCATGCCCTTAATCACTTGAATGCATTAAGCATTCATGCATCTTCTATTCTCTTGTGCTTCTAGACTCCCTTACTTGTAACACAATTGGCTTTCTTGATGACTTCAATGGAGTTTGACCTTCAATTGTATCCTTGAGGATTTCAAGACTATCCTCGAAGTCTGATACAAGAACATTGCCATGATAAGGGCTGAAATTTGAAATATGAAAAACAAAAGAAGTAGGAAAATCATTAGACAAATCAATCTCATAGGCATTGGGATTGATCTTGGCCTTAATTTTGAATGGAACAATTCTCCTTGACTTGAGCTTATAGAAATGCATATTCCTATACTTTTTTTTTGGCTTAAATAGATCCAAACATAATCATCAATCTGAAATTCAATTGTCCTTTTGCTCTCACTAGCCTTGGAAGACACATCCTTTGCCTTTTTCTCTAAGTGAGACTTAACTAATTGATGTAATTGCTTCATTTACTTAACAAAACCAAAACTCAAAGAGGCATACTCATTAAATTTCTTCAACTCATCAATCATCTTTGCTGAGAAACCATATTTAGCAATAAAAGGACTTTATCAATACTAGTATGAAAAACATTGTTATATGAGAATTTAGCATGGACCAACATATTCTCCCATCTTTGTGGCTGATCCTCATATAAGCATCTTAATATCTTTAAAAATGACCTATTTACCACTTCAGTTTGAGGATGATAAATTTTGAAAAATGACAACCGTGTTCCCAATAATTTTTGAATAGATCTCTAAAAGTGACTAGTGAATTTGATATTTCTATCACTAACATTATTCAATGGAGTGTCATGTAACTTCACAATATGCTAAAAGAATAAATTAGCAATAGGAAAAGCATTACTACTTTTCTTACATGAAATAAAAAGAGTCATCTTAGTAAATCTATTAACCATAATAAGTATAGAATCATGACAAAATTATTTTTTTTGGAGTATCACAAACAAAGTCCAAAGAAACACTTTCCTAAGGAGCATTTAGGATTGGAAAAGGTAAGTAATAATCATCAATACCTTTGAACTTTTGGTAAACATAACAACATCCTTATACATGCTTGGCCATAAATAGTCTTTGCTCATCAATTCCAAAGTCTTAGTTTTGTCCATATGTCCAATCATGTCACTATGGTATTTTTCTTCAAGAATCTTGGATCTAAAATCACATTTGGGAACAAAAATATTATCATCTTTGAACAAATACCATTCTTGATATGATATGATTTTTATTTGTCAATCCTTCCTAACAATGGAGAATTCAACTCTTTCCAAATATCACCAAAAATTAGTATCACTAGTGATGAGCGACGAGGTACTGCTATGCCCAACCATACGAATCACGAAGGCATTACATGCGATCTAGTCAAATTTTGTTGACCTATAGTTATCTTGTACACTAGTTCCTCTAGGAAGTGAAACAATGTTGAGAACATTCGTTGTCTTCCCAACTACACTTGTTAGGCTTAAGGGTATGGTTTAAGTGTAATTGAGGTATATGAATTTTTATCATTTTTATATTTTATAGATGTAATCACCTACAACAAGAATAAGGGTAGAGTAGATTGAAAGCTAGTGTCTATTGCCTAGCTAGCCTAACACAAGTAACCGTCCCACTTTCCTAAACACATCCTGAACACATATAGCACTACTGGGCTACCAAATGTTAAGCGTTGCTAGGTTACCAAGTACTAAATGAATGCTCGAAGTGGTCATGCTTGTGTTCATTACTTGCTAGTAATCNTGAATGCTCGAAGTGGTCATGCTTGTGTTCATTACTTGCTAGTAATAAATTGCTTAATCAAATGCATTAAAGTAAAGAACAAGAAAGTAAAATTCAATAAGGAAAATATTAAGCTATTCTCAGTGTTGCAAGGATTGTCAAAAGAGTTCATTTTATTCCTGTCATGCTGTTGCACTCAAGTACATCAGTGCTTGAACAAAGAACTATACACACTTTAGACTTCTTCTGCGGGCACTCAGAAAATATTCTAATTCTAGGGAGAAGAAATAGCAAGAGCTTTGCTACCTTGCTTGAAAATTGAAAATTGATTAATGAAAATATTTTCAAAACTGGAGCCTAGGCGCAATATTTATAGACTTAGGGTATATACCTTGACATTGGACATTCGATGTTGGATCTAGGCCTCAATGTCGCATACATGATGTTGTGGCCCTAATGTCATGTACTCGATGTCGCAACTGACATTAAATGGTGATTCATCATACCCCCACGACTAAATGAAAACTCATCCTCGAGTGAAGAAGAGGAGGAACAACTTCTTTACAATATAACATATTGGGTAGGTATGGGATTATTGACTAACATGAAAAACTAACTTAGATGAAATAGACATATAGAATCTAAGTTCCCAAGTGTATGGAATTATAATTTTTACAACATTGGATGTTCATGAGAAGAGGAGTGAACACCCTGAAGAATATTAACATCCAACACCTCTTGGCAGCAGGAGAATGAGAGAGAGAGAGAGAAGAGGCCCTTTGATCATGAACGATCCTCATTGTGCGGTATTGCTGCATCATCCTTGATGAAGATAGTCCTACTTCTAGTCCATCCTTCCCACTGCAATCATAATAGATCATGAATTAGTATGCAATGTGTAACACATAACTGTTAAATGCCTTGTCTCATCGGTGGTTACAGTCGAATAGGTTGTGATTGTGGTTGATTGGTTCCTTGAGTAGTGTTAGTAGGAAGGTTGACAGATAGGGTTAATTAAATTAAGCGGTCCATTAAATTTGAA
This sequence comes from Gnetum montanum, assembly GCA_015680685.1. Classification (NCBI taxonomy): domain Eukaryota; kingdom Viridiplantae; phylum Streptophyta; class Gnetopsida; order Gnetales; family Gnetaceae; genus Gnetum; species Gnetum montanum. The sequence goes on along the minus strand of MNCI01028255.1, from coordinate 46,432 downwards.
AAAGTTTAATACAAGGAAATATTTGAAGAGGGTATAAGAATGCACAATAATGAAAAGAAGAATTCATTGAAAATGGTTGTGAAGATGTGTACAATTGGATGTCATTGATGGAGTAAATAGAAAGAATTTGATTGTAAAAATGTCTAAGGGTAAAGAACTTAACTAATCCAACCAAAAGATATGCAAGTGGGTCCCCCCCAAAGTAGGCATAGGCCTTTTCTGCCCTTGCATAACTTCAAACCGAAGAGTCATGGGCTCCATGAATGATTAATGGTTACAAAAGGTTAAATACAAAAACTTGGAAGTAATTAACTAAGAATCTTGACTCATCAAACCAAGACATCAAACCAAAATATGAAATCGATAGTGAGGTGGAACATGGAAAGCATAGATGGATAAGAGAGAGAGTGTGGAATGGAGTTCCTAATTATGGTCACATGAAGTCCCTTTTGGATTTTGTAGTTAAATGACTTCATAGGATCCATCCTTAGTCTAGACCAAAACCAACCACTTTTAGTAACTTCACATCAACATTCTAAGTCCAATCCATCCCCTGAGACACAAGAGTGCTCCCATAGAACAACCATCATTCCAAATTAGAGAAGAAGTAGGAAGTGAGGAAGGGCCTTAGTTAGAGGAGAAAAGTGTCATAACCAATGCTTGTAGCCTATTTATTTTGTCTAAGGGGTGTGCTTTGAATTTCCATTGTTTTTTTTTTCAAAATGGAAACCACACCATGCAAAGACACATGCATTTATTTTGTCCAAGGGGTGTGCTTTGAATCCTTATCTTTTTTCTTTTTTTTTTCTTGATGAGAACCACACCATGCAAGGAAGTATGCATTTATTTTTTCCAATGGCTATGCTTTGAATTCCCATCATTTTTCTTTTTTTTCTGATGAGAACCACACCATGCAAGGGCTTATTCAACTTCCTTTATTGATTAGCACAGAATGGTAAGAAATTCATGGAAACATACATGCACCCAGGCAAACAGAAAAGTACAAAGAATACCAAATCCACTTGAAGCCACACCCTGTTCAAACCTTTGAATCCTTCCCAATTCTGGAAACTACCAAAGTCAAAAATTTATTAAATTTTTATTAGTAAAAAAGGGACTACACATTTCCAAAACAAGGAAAACCATAGAGTGTGTGGATGGGCGGATGTTGTGGACTCATTGCCTATTACATGAAAAAGAAACCTTGTCCTAATTATTCATATTGAAATTCAAAGCTAGAAACCAGACACCAACAATTAAATAACAAAAATAGTACATACCACCATCAAGTAACACATTACCAATGTACCTGGCACTTATTAACAAAAAGTTAGAAAATCACATCATATAAAAGAAAATATAGAAGAAAGTGTAAATTATTCAAGAAATATCTACTATACTAATGATGGTGTAAAAAAAAATTAGAAAATATTAATAACATAAAAACAAAAGATGTAAAACAAAGAACATGTAAAAAAAAAGTTGTAAAATGAAAAATGTGTAAAAGAAAAAGTTGAAAACATGAGGAGCCACTTGAATGGTTAGCATGGTTGGCCATCTCCCCCACAACTAAGTTGAAAGGAGGGAATCAAAAATATGGAGCATGGTTATCTATCAGATGAGGTGCTTGTTGTGTTAGTTAGCGTATGCTCATGGAAAGGCTTAATTTGTTGGATGTTGATGAAGTGTCATTAAGTCAATGCGTCGACTGGGCCACATATACGAGGCCACGTATACATGGCCACATCGACACGGGCTTGTCGACATAGCCTTCCTATGTCAACGTGGCCCTGTTTATGTAGCCGCCTATCCTGGCCTATAAATAAGAGGGCCTTCTGCCTCATTTAGGCATCTTTCAGTTAGTTGTAGTGAAGCTCTTGCAGTTTGTTCCTATAGGAGATAGAATATTTTCCAAGTGCCCGCAGCAGGTGTAAGAAAAGTGATCGGCTCTTTATTCGAGCCTTGATGTATCTAAGCCCATTAGCATGACGACAATAAAGATGAACTATTCAAGCATTCCTTGCAGCATTTGGACTTAGCTATTTTATGCATTCAATAGTTTAAGATGTTTATGCTTTATTAATTACTTGTTAATTTCTTAAGTTTCTATTATTGTTATCTTGATTGCTATCGCTTATTTGTAGTTCGTAAAGGCCATAAGTACAACCATCTCGAACGTAAATCAAACACTTGGTAAGCCCAGTGACGCTTAACGTCTAGTCACCCAGAAGTGTTAGGAGATGCTCAGAACGTGTTTGGAAGATGGGACCAGATACTTATGCTAGGAATAGTTAGAATACAAGTTAGGATAATTAGAGATTAGATAATAGTTTATTCCTTACTTTTTATACCTTAATTAGCTGCCAAAAGATATGCAAAAAGATATAAAAATCATTAGCCTTAATCTCACTTAACCATCATAATTAGAACATCACAAGTGAGATTAGGAAGACAACGACCATTCTAACCCAAGGGTTTCACTGGTTAGGGCTTGGTGTATGTCAAGTGCTTATAGTTTATGGAATTCGACCGAGTTGCGTGTGAACGCCCATGATTCGTATGGTTGGGCATAGGGGTACCTAGCCACTCATCAGATGTTCAATTATTCCTTGTTTGGGCTCTTAGGTTTATAGATCATCATGGCCCCTGAAGGAAAAGTTTCATAAATGATATAAGCTCCTTCCCACAATTTCTAGAACTTAGTTGGTTAAAGTACATGTGTGGGGTTCTAGTAGAGAACCTTATCTCCTAGTTGAACTTGAACTTTTCTAATTTTTTAGGTCATGACACTTTTTGTTATAAGCCTTGTGCAACTCATTAGATGATAAGGCCATTAATCAGTTTTCATCTAGAAGGTTGAGATTCATTAATCTTTCTTTTTGGGCTAGACTTAAGTCAAGGTCAATGTCACAAGAGCTGTTGAAAGTGTACAAAGTTCAAATCAAATAGGAAGTGTTGGTAGTTTTCCATACACAAGCTCATAGGGAGAGTAGCCTATATGAAGATTCCAAGTTGAGTGATAGGCCCAAAGGGCATCGTTGAGTTTTGTGCTCTAGTCCTTCCTATACTTGCTAATAGTTCTTGTTAGTATTCTTGTAATTTCCCTATTGGGAACCTTAGCTTGACCATTAGCTTAGGGATGGTAAGGTGTTGTGAGTTTGTGTTCAACCCTTAAGCATTTCATAAGCTTTCAAAAAGTAGTGCCTATAAAATAAGTTCCATTATTAGAAATCAATGCACATGGCACACCAAACCTACTTACAACATTTTGTTGTACAAATCAAGTTGCAATAGAAGATGTACAGTCGATGACGACTACTGCTTCTACCCATTTTGTACAATAGTCAATAAAGACTATGATGTATGCCTTTCCATTTGACATGGGCATGATGGGACCCATGAAATCAATGCCCCAAATGTAAAATGGTTCTAATGGTTGAATCCATTATTGAGGTCCCTTCATTCAAGTAGTCATTCCACCATCTTGTTGGCATCGTTCACAAGAGTGGATGAAATGGTAAGCATCCTTGAAGAGTGTTGGCCAATAGTACCCTACCATCAGGATTTTAATGGCTATGCATCTCCCAGCATAGTGTCCTCCACAAGGACCTTCATAATCATCTTGAAGCATGTGCAATTGATCAGCATCAGAGACACACCAACAAACCAAGCCATTGGCACACACCTTGTAAACGTGTCCGTTGATCTTCCTGAAGTGCTTTACCTAGTGAAGAAACTGTTGTTTTCTTTGGTAGTCTAGTCCTTGTGGCATCTCCTAAGTGAGAAGATAGATAAGAATGTTATCATACAATTTTGGCCCATTGGACATTTGTTCAATTATTTCCCCAGGAAAGAAGAGTTCATCAGGAAACATGTCAAAGAATGAGCTTTCTTCCTCTTTGTTGTCCCATCACAATCAAGATAAGTGATCAACGAACACATTCTCAGTGCCCTTTTGATCTATCATTATAAGATCAAATTCCTACAAGATCATCAACCACCGTATGACATGGGGGCTCACCATTGGCTTGTTCATGAGGAAGCGGATGGCATTGTGGTCTGTGTGCACAAACACCTTGTATCTAAGCACATAATTCCTAAACTTCTCT
>MNCI01028255.1:0-31289 GCA_015680685.1 Gnetum montanum | reverse complement strand
GGTAAGTGAGAACAGATGCTGATGCTAGTTAATTTAGACTTAGTCCTTAGTTAGAGTTAGTTAGCTCTCTCAACCCTTCACCCTTTAGCATAGGAGAAAAATCATAAAAGACCATAAAAATCATATACCTCGGACTTACTTAACCATACACCATGACAACAACAAGTAAGTCTAGGAAGACAATGAATGATTAACCCCAAGTGTTCCATGGGGCGTTTAGGCATTTAGTCTACGGAGTTCGACTAGATCACGCGTGCTACGCTCGTTTAGTATGGTTGAGTGTAGGGGTACCTCGCGACTCATCACAAATGATTAGGTGTCTTGAATGTTATTTTTTCATTCATCTTCTAGTTTAGTTCTAATTTGATGATAACCATATTTTAAATCAATCTTTAAAAATACTTTAGCATTGTTCAAAACATCAAGAATGTCATCCATTTATGGAATAGGAAATCCATACTTGATGGTAACCTATTAATAGCCCTAGAGTCAATGCACATGCTCATTTCATTGATATCCTTTTAAGGAACAAGAATAGTTGGAACAACATAGGGATCAACAGATTTTTTAATAAAAGCATTGGAGAGTAGCTTACTTACTAACTTATGTAACTCTTCCCTCTAATGTAGAGTCATCCATTAAGCTTTATAATTTTTTATGATTGCTCAAGGCATAAATCAATTTAATGTTAGATGGATATGCTTGATGGAAGTCCTTTCAATTTTTCTTCAAAGACATTAGGAAATTCTTATATTAAAGATTACATAGTTGATGGAATTTTATTTTGAGACTTTTCGTATGTAGAAATAGTAGATAAAATGATAAAATCATGTTCAATTTCTTCATGTGCTTTGAGATATTTCTTCTTACGAAGTAAAATAAAAGAATCATGAAGAAAATAATTTTCTCTATATTGCTACAATGTCATAGAAATTAATTGTTGTATCCCATTCTTTCAAGGAATTGACCAAATATTTCTTCATTCATCATAGATAGCCTTGTTACCAAACTCTCTAGGTCTACCAAGTATGACATTAGCACTATCTATGGGAAGAATGTATTATTGTACTTAATCTTTTAAAAGAACCAATCTTAAAAGATAAAATGAATCTTTTCTTTACCTCTTGAAAATGACCTATACAAATCCATTACACTCTATAGGGCTTAGGATAAGAAGATTTTTTCATTTCAAGTTTATTAACAATATGAGAAAAATAATAACATTCTCTTGTGCACCACCATCTATTAACATGTGAAGCCATTTGTCACTAGCGAGACACCTAGCCATAGTTTTAAAGAGTAGTTTCTTTAAAGGATCTTCATTAACAATGAAATTTCTCATAAATAAATTAATTTTTGTAATAACTCCAAATAAAGAAATGTTATGATTAACTTCATTTGAAGACTCTTATTTCTCTAAGGTTTGAAGTTCCTTGCTCGTAGAAGACTTAGATTTCTTGTACTTCCATTAATTATGTCCTCATTCTCCATAATTAAAGCATTGAACATTGGAGATATTGTTATTTCCTTGACCTTTTTCCTTCTTGGAATCTTGGCCTTCCTTATTCTTCTCTTGCTTCTCATGTGAATTTTCTTTAGAATTACCTTTTTCCTTGCTCCATTATCTCCTTTAGAAGCCTTGGAGCCTATCTTTGAAAGCCTTGAAATCTTTATTGTAGTTACATAGTTTCTTTTCAACTTTGAGGACTAAATAAAAAGCCTCATCTAAGGTTTGAGGTTTATAGAAGGAAAGATCTTGCTGCAATTTCTTTTTTAATCTACCTTGAAAATTAGAAGCTTACTTATATTTATCCCAATGGACCTTAGCTTTGTATAAATCTTTGCAACAATCCACATAATATTCCTTAACACTTTTGTCACTTTTCCTTATACATTTCAATCTTTAAAATTGTTCTTACCTATGATGAGACTTTTGAAATATTTACTTAAGCATAAATTGCATAAGAGATTAATATTTGATAGTTCCATTACTTACAATATAAGAATGGCTTTCTTTCTTTGATCATACTTGTGTCATACCTTCAAGCGTACTTTTATCATATAATACAATTAAATGATCTTCAACTCCTTCAAGTGAAAAATATTTGTTCATCATCTTGAGCAAAGAGAGAAAGGATTTGGTAACTTCCATTTAATTAAAGGTTTTTCATTCAACAAGAGGTAATATACACGTATGTTTAAAAGCTAAAGTAAGTGATGAGCAGCAAGTATACCCTACACCCAACCATATGAATTACAAGCATTCATGCATAATCTGGTCGAATTCTGTAGACCTTAAGTTTCTAAGTATGTTGGTTCTAGGAGGCGAAATCTAATCATGATGATGATTGTCTTCCCAGTTACACTTGTAAAGCTAAGTTGTATGGTTAAGTGTAATTAGGGCACATGATTTTTATTATTTTATATTTTATTTGAATATGATTGATAACAAGTTGAAACTCAATTTATTAACCAATTTAACTAATCTAATTGCTAATTAATAACTAACTATCCTAACATAAGCATCTAGTCCCACTTTTTGTATGCATCCTGAAGACATACAACACTGTTGGGTTACCAAGCATTAAGTGCTGCTGGGATTACCAAGTGTTGTGTGTTATGCTCGAAGTGGTTGTACTTATGTATTTAATCTATTTAGCTTAATTAGTTAAGTAATTAAAGTATCACTCATCTTAATTAATCACGTAATTAATGAAAATAGTAAATGTAGAAATAAATCATTAATCTATTCCAAGTGCTACAAGGTTTGATCAAAAGGCTCATCTTTATTACCATTCACACTAGTGTGCTTAGGTATCTCAATGCTCGAATAAATATTTGTACACTTTTTTACTCCTGTTGCAAGCACTCAGAAAAATATTTTAACTCTCAAATGATAAAACTATAAGAGCTTTGCTACAACTATGACAAGACTTCAATAAACATGGTGGGTGAGCACATATTTATAGACTTTGTTAAGGAGTTACATTTATAGGGCCTCATAAATGTAGCAAATGCTACGTTTACATGGCCCTGTTAATGGGGAAACCCCACATAGATGGGGCCACATCAAAGAGGCCACATTTATGGAGGTCCATTGATGTGACACTTTGATCCTTCATCATACCCCCATGACTAAATGAAAACTTGTCCTCAAGTTCCTTTACAAAATTGGGAAGGTATGGGATTATTGACTAACTCTTGACATTACAAGCTAACATAACAAAACCGAGTGTCCAAGTGTACGAATCAACATCATTACAAAAATTTGTCATGTTCATGACATAAAACTGAATACCATGACATGACTATTCAAACTGGATAGCACATCCTCTGATGGCATGAAGATGATTTAGAAGATTAAATAGTCCCAAGGGATGGAGGTTCCTAAGGTTTTGACCAACCTTCACTAGCTTTGGGCATGTGTAGTGGCTAAGGTAGCTATGGTTATCTTGCTACGGCTGCTACCTCTGGTGGAAAGTGAAAGGCATCCAATAATGCATTCATCTTATCCTCCTTGCTCTAGGGATCATTCAAAGTCCATGTAACATCACTAATGTGGGTTGGAATGGGGATATTCCACGGATAGGACATTACTGGAAACAACTCCTTGATGTTGACAAACTAGGCAGCAAATTATTTACATTCGACCTCAAATGCCTTGATTGCATTTTGCAGCTCATGGTAGTCATTTATTCTTTTGGCTAAGCTCTCAGTAGTGGATCTTTGATTAATATATTTACCCTTGAGAGCCCTGAGTTCAGTGTTTTCCTTTGCAAGCTTTTGCTTGGTGTCCTTATGATGCTTGAACTTGGCCTTGTACAACAAGTATGAGTTGGCCACTTTCTTTTTTAGTTTTGACTATGATCATCTAATAGTCAACATAGCTAGGTTTACATACCAAAGATTGGAAAGCTCTGTATATTCAATCATTTCCTCTATCTACAACTCCTTCATGTGAAATTTTGCTTTATTGTATTGATCAATCCCATCAATGATGGGCTCCCATAATTTGTGTTCTTGTTGGAGTTTCTGGAGGGTCTCATTCACCTTTGCCTTCACCACTTGAACATGTTTCTTATTTACTTCTTTCTGTAGGTTGACCTGATCTCTATAGTGATCCTTGACTCTCTCAAATTTGAGAACCTTTGATTTTTAGGTAGATAACCTCTATTGCAGTATTTTGAAAAAGGGCATGAGCCTCCTCCATGGAGAGGTTTCTATTTTTAGCTACCAATCTCCTTAACTATGTGTTTTCTCTAGTTAGTTTCTCATGTTGTTGATGGATAAAGTAAGTTAATTGTTGCTTATGCTCATTAGTGTTTCACAAGTGATGGTTTTTTATGTTTAGTTGCACATTCTCTTGGTGGGTCAGATCTAAGGCCTTCTAAACTTTATGTTGGATGGCCTCTACTAGGGATCGGTAGAAAACTATTGTCTCCATCACATCTTCAACCCCTTTTAGCTTAGTGTGAAGTTGTTTAAGAGCTTTATCTCATGTTAATGATGGGTTGAGAAATGCAGGGTCAACAATTTGGGCTCTCAACTCAGCAACCTCTACAACCAAGCATTCATTCATCTTCTTGGTTGTTTTGAGTTGTCACTCTAATATAATATTTTTTCCCCTTGTCTCTAGTAGCACTAACTGGGTTGTAGTGATATTATCCAAAAGGTCAAATACATATTGAAGTAGTTGCCTAGTTCCTACCAGTTGATCTAGTAGTTTTTCATGCTATGTTGTGCTTAATCTACTAATTATGATCCCTACAAACATCTGCACATCTTTAAGTGAAGTGACATATAGAACAGACGTTGTAGGTGCATTGAGGGTTTTGACGATTCTGTCAGAAACCACCTCAGCTACTATTTCTTACCCTTACTACTACATCACTAGTATTGTTTCCCCCTCATCCTCCTCCAAGCATATTGAGAAGGTCACAGTGTTCCCAAAAATATCTAGGAGGTGTTGTTAGTCTGAGAGAGATATCATTACCTCTCTGGTGCTAGGATTCAACTTTGTGGATAACTACATTCATTGGGTAGAGAAAATGGATCCACCTCCCTCCATCAAGTTGATTATTTATGCCACCTCATTTAGGTGACTCATCGTTGGCTAGTACATAGATGGGTCTCCATCAGTCATGCTTGCTTATTGCTCTTGCTTGCTCAAGAGCCATTCTTGGTACTCATGCAATTGTTGGGATGTTGCAAGAATGTTTGGCATAATATTATAAGTGGTAGGTGGAGGTGGTGGCTATTTATTTTCTTCTTGGATTGTTGTTATAGGTATTTTTCCCTTCATCATCTTCATCCAATTAGTGGTTGGAGCCCATTGAATAGCATCGTTAGTGTAGCAGACTATTCCTTGCCTTTGACATAGTTTTTTGATGAGACATGAGAAGGGAAGTGTCTTCCTTCCACGTTAATTCTCATGCATGGGCCACACTGAGTGGGAGATTCCCAGTCAACCTTCCATAGTTGATCTATCTAGAGATAGAGAAGTAATTTAATAGAAAGGATAGTGATCTTGTTGGGCCTCACCATGGGATTTAGGTCAAAGGCTACAATCTTGTAGTGGATTTTTTCTACCAATGTGAGCACATCATACTCCTTGTAGTCGACACCATAGCATCATTGAATCCACTCCTTTTTGATGTTGGGCTATACTTGCATCAGAATCTTAGTGAGATTCATTCCAATTTTAGGCAACCTAAGTGCCTCTGCAATGGCTTGCATCGAGTAGGATATTGAGATGTCCTTGATCTTTACCATTGAATAAAGCTTCCTATTGTTCTAAAATAGTAATGTCTTTCCCATATACCACTCCATGTTGGAAGTGATAATTGGCCACATGGGAGAGATCTTTAGTTGGTCTTGTATCTCTCCAAGAAAGAGCCAAAGTTCAACTCCTTAAGCAGCATATTTTGTACCTCCCTTGATTTGATTTGGTTTAGGTAGGCCTCTATCAAGGTTACCTCAAGGTTTTCTTATTGAGCTGGTGCCTAGTCCCAGTGGGAATGTTTTATTGCAACAACTTGCTTTGAAATCTAACGAATAGATTCCACTTTGGCCTCTTCCCTAAGAGGTCTTGTGGCATGGGTTGCAATTTGTTCTTCCTAGGCCTGTTCTTGGCCTCTTCCTATTCTTGGCCATTTCTCCCTTGGTTGATATAGTCCTCCTTCCTATGTGTGTGTTTGCCTTTTGGTGCCATCTACAGTCACAACACATTCTTGGATTAGTAGATATAATGTGTAACTTAAAATTTTTGGATACCTTATCTCGTTAATTAGTTACACTTGGCTACAATTGGACCATGGTAGATTGATTATTTTATTATTCTTTTATTAATTAATTTTTATTATAAGTGTCATTGAAGCTTGTTGGAAAGGTTTAACTCTTGTAATTTGTGGGAGTTAGAAAAATGACAAAAAAATTCTCTATAAAAAATGGCATGTTTATGGTCCCCACAACTAAGAGCTTACCTTTGGGAGCTACAAGGTTGAAGAAGGGAGTGATTTGGACAAATAGTTAGGAAGTTATGGATTCTAGAAGGTTTTGGCCTCTAGAAATTGCAAAAACGCCTTTGGTGTTTGTGAGAAAATGTAAAAATTTCTAAGGAGGATCACACATATATATAGTATTTTTGCACTATGTCAATGAGGCCACATATACGGAGCCTTGTATACACATGAGCTCCATCAACAGGGCCCCATTTATGGGGTCCATAAACAAAATTTTCAATTTGAATATTTCAAAAAATACAAGGAATTTTTGAATGAATTCAGGATCCATGGAGTCTTAAAAAAGCCAGAAATATGGTGAAATCAGTGAAGAGGGTCTTTGAAAGCTTGAAAATTCAAAAAGTTGATGGAGAATGTATGATTTGAAAAAAATACTTTAAAGGAGCACACGGTCGGATGTAGAAGATGGATGCATGAAAGATTTTGGTTGCAATAATGCTTAAGGATAAGGTGCTTAATGAACATAACTAAGAGATATGCAAGTAGGTTCTCCCCATAATAGGCACATGCCCTGTTTAACCTTACATAACCTCAATCTAAGGAGTTCATAGGCCCCATAGGTGATTAATAGTTGATAAAAGTTAAGGACCAAAACCTAGAAGATTTTATCAAAGAATTTAAGTATGTTAGATAAAGACACCAAACAAGAACATGGACACCAGTAGTAAGGTGAGTTATGGGCAGCATAGATGGATGATGGAGAGTGTGGAATGGAGTTTCAAATTAAGATCATAAGAAGTCCCTTGTGGATTTGTGTTTAAATAACATAAGAAGATCTATCCTTAGTCCAAATCAAAAACCAACTATTTTCAATGACTTTGCATTGCTACTCCAAGATTGAGCCACCCCCTTGAGACAAAAGAGTGCTCCCATAGAACAACCACCATTCCTTAAATAGAAGAAAAGAGAAGTAAAAAGTGAGAGAGGGCCTTAGTTAGAGGGGAACTTTAGGCATGGATAACATGTCTTTCTAGTTCCATAACCAATGCTTGTAGCCCATTTATTTATCTAAGGGATGTGCTTTGAATTCCCATCATATATATATACTTTTATTTTATTTTGTTTTGTTTTTTTCTCTCTCTTTTTTTTTTGGATGGGAGCTACACCATGCAAAGACTTATTCAACTTCCTATTATTTATTGAAATAGAATGGTAAGAAATCCATGAAAACACTTATGCACCCAAGTAAGTAGAAGAGTAGACAGAGTATTGAGTCCCCTTAAAGTCACACCCTAAGAAAACATTTGAATCTTTTGCAATTATGGAAACCACCAAGGTCACAAATTAATAAAAGGTTTATTTAATGAAAGGGACCTCATATTCCCAAAACAAGGAAAACAATAGATTTTTGTGGATGGGTGGATGATTTGGACTCATTGCCTATTCCAAGAAAAAGAAACCATGTCTTAGCCATTGGTACAAAAATTCAAAAATAGAAACTACATTAGCAAACAAAAACATTAAGCACAAACCACTATTAGCAACAGCTACAACACCATTGTGTCTTGTTGGCATAAATCACATTTATTAACAAAAATTACAAAATCATACTAAAATAAAATAAAGTAGAATATATAAAAAAGTGTAAAATATTCAAGAAAAATTTAAATGTACTAACAATGGTGTAAATCAAAAAATGATGTACAATAGAAAAAAGTTTTGAAATAAAAAAGATATAAAATAAATAATTTGCAAAATAAAAAATGTGTAAAATAAAAAAATTAAAAAATTGAGAAGCCATGTATATGATTAGCATGGATGACCATCTCCCCCATGATTGAGTTGGAAGGAGGAGATCTAAAAATTTGGGCATGGTTGTTGATTCGTTGAGGTATTTGTTACACTAACTTACTTGGGCTCGTGAAAAGACTTTGCGTATTAGATGTTGACCAATTGCTTCTTGTTTGGGATTTTAGGTTTGTATATGATCATGTCCCTAGAAGGAAAGGTTTCATTAATTATATAAGGCCCCTCATAATGTTTGGAACCTAGTTAGTTGAGGTACTTGTGTGGGGTTCCTTATCTCCTAGTTGAAATTTGATCCTTCTAATTCTTAGGTCATGACATTGTTTGTTGAATGCCTTATATACTTTATTCAAGGATAAGGCCACTAATAAATTTTCATCTAGCACATTTAGGTTGATCAGTCTTTCTTTTTATGCCAGACTTAGGTCAAGGTCCAGGTTATAGGTTGTTGAGAGTGTATGGAGCTTGGACTAAATTGGGAGCATTAGAAGTTTCTATACACCAACTCATAGAGAGAGTAGCCAATAGGAAGTTTCCATCTTGAGTGGTAGGTCCAAAGGGCATTATTTAATTTTGTGCTTTAGTCTCTCCTATATTTGCTAATAGTTCTCGTTAGGATCTTTGTGATCTTCCTATTGGTAACCTTTGCTTCACCATTGGCTTGGAGATGGTAGGGTGTTGTTAATTTATCTTCAACCCCTAAGCATTGCATAAGCCTGCAAAAAGTAGCACCTGTAAAATGGGTTCTATTGTTAGAAATCAGTGCAAGTGGTAATCCAAACCCATTTACAACATTTTTTTATACAAACTGCATAGCAATGGATGATGTGCAGTCAATGCTAGAAGTTTATTTTACCCATTTTGTGTAGTAATTAATGGAAATGATTATATATGCCTTTTTGTTGGACATGGGTGTGATGGGATCCATGAAGTTGATGCCCCATATATTGAAGGGTTCTAGTGGTTGAATCCACTATTTAGGATCCTCTATTTATGCGGTTGTCCCATCATCTCATTGATAGTTCTCATAGGATCAAACAAATTAGTAGGCATCCTTGAAGATCGTGGACCAATAGTATGCTACCATTATGATTTTTATGGCCATGCATCTCCCTGCATAGTGGCCTCTATAAGGGACTTTGTGAGCATCCTAGAGAACATGCAATTGATCTGCATTAGGGAGACACCAATGAACTAGGCCATTTGTGCACATGTTGTAAAGGTGTCCATTGATTTCTATGAAGTGCTTAGCCTAATGAAGAAACTGTTGTTTCTTCCTATAGTCTAGATCTTAAGACACCTCTTGAGTGAGAAGATAAGTGAGGATGCCATCATATCATTTTAGTTCTATGGGCATTTGTTCATTTATTGCACCAGTAAAGAGAAGTTCATTAGGAAATTGGTCAGAGAGTGAGCACTCTTTTTCATCCCATCATAACCAAGACAAGTGGTCAGCAATCACATTCTCAATTCTCTTTTTTATCTACCATTGTAAGACAGAGGGGCTCACTGTATGACATAGGGGCTCACTATTGGCTTGTTCATGAGGAAGTGGATGGCACTACGATTAGTGTGTACAAATACTTTATATCCAAGAAAATAGTACCTAAACTTTTCTAAAGCATACACAACCATCATCAATTCTTTCTTTGTGGTGGTGTAATTTAATTATGCACCTACAATGCTTTGACTTGCATAGTGGATGTAATATGGACATTTCTTATCATCTAACTACATAAGCACAGCTCCCAAGGCATAATTAGATGGATCTGTCATTATATGAAATGGTTTGGTCTAGTTAAGTGCTTGTAGAGTTAAATTCTCTATGAGCTTCTACTTGAGGCTCTAGAATGCAGTTTTGCATTCTTTGATCTAGATGAATGGAGCATCTTTCTTCATTAGCTCGACCAATGATTTTGTGATCTTAGAGAAATTTTATATGAATCGTCGATAGTAGCTAGTGTGTCTAAGGAATGATTGAATATCTTTAATGATTTCTATTTGACGCGTGATTCCTTGAATAACCCTTATTTTTTTAAGGTCTACCTCGATCCCTACCTGAGAAATTTTGTGCCTAAGTACAATGCCTTCTTGGCCATGAAATGGCTCTTTTGCCAATTGAGCTACAGGTTTGTTTCCACACATCTTTTAACTACTTGCTCAAGGTGGTTCAAGGCTTGCTCAAATGTAGTGCCATAAGTAGAAAAATCATGCATAAAGAATTTCACTCCACTACTAATTTTTTGCTAAAAGATGCTTAAGACTAGGCATTGGAAAGTGGTAGGAGCATTGCATAGACCAAAAGTCATCTTGTGATATGCAGAGGTCCCCCAAGGACTCATGAATGTTGTTTTGGCTTGGTCTTCTAGTGCAATCTAGATTTGGTTATAACCACTATAACCATTTAGAAAACTATAATTGCAATGCCTAGATATGGTGTCCAACACTTGATCAATGAATGATAACAAAAAAATGATTTTTGAATATTTCCATGTTTAACAGCCTAAAGTTGATACAAATCTACCATTTGCCACCTCTCTTTCACACTATCACAAATGGGCTAACCTACTCACTATTTGCAATGGGGTGGATGAGCTTTGCCTTAAGGAGTTTCTTGATCTTTTCTTTGATGATTTGCTTCAATTTTAGGTTCAATCATTGTTGTGGTTGCCTCCTTGGATTCATGGATAGATTAGTATAAATGTGGTACTGGCATATCCGTGGATCAATTCTAGCAAGTTTAGGATATGACCAAGAAAACGTTGGTGGCCATCTATTGACCACTTTCAACAGTTTTGCTTTTTGCTCATGAGCAAGTTTGGCATTAAGTATGACTAGCTTGCCATTTTTCAAGAATGCATATTCCAAGACAATAGGTAGAGTTTTCAACTTTAGGGGCTCTTGTTTGAAATTCTCAGGGATCTCCAACTCTTCCCAATTGGTATCATCATCTTCATCATAAGAGAGTTGGTGATGAGCTTGATCTAGTTTATCCATGTTTGCAACATAAGCACATGTCAGGCTCTTAGTAGGTTCCATGCATATTGTGTTACTTTTAGAATTAGTGTTTAGCCACTAGGTGCCCTCTTGTTTTGTGGCTGCTACGTACAGACACCTTTGAATATTTACTTCATGTGCACACTGCTTGCATGTAGAAATAGATGCTTGTTTCACAGACTAGAGTTTCCATAGGCAATTATATCCCATATTGCTGTACATGATGCATGGAACTCACTTCTTCTTGATCTTTCTAGATGTATTTTTCTTAGATATCTCTAGGGAAAGATCTTTGATGCCCATTCTTGCATCAACAATTCTTAGCCATGCCCTTCCCATTATCATTAGAAAGTCACCCTTATAGTTCTCAACCTTGATTACTAGAAAATTGACAAGATAATACCATCCACAGACAGTTGCTACAATGTCTTCTACCAGTTCTAGTGGAATAGTAATGGACTGGTTTGCCAATTTCAATCAGATATTACTCTTCTTGAGAGGTAGTAGGTTCCAAGTAGTATACATCTCATGAGAAATAAATTTTACACTAGAACCTAAATCAAGAAGAGCTTTACATGGTTCATTCTTAGTAATTTGCAAATAGATAAGAGGACTTATAGGATTAGCTAATTTCTTGGGAAGGTTGCCATCCCAGATCCAATTAGATACGGCATGAGTGAGCATATGAGTATGGATTTTGGATGGCATTTGGTTTGAAGGATTCCAAATGGAATCGTTTATAAAGGATGAGGTAGGAGCAAGGTGACTAGCTACCTAAGTTTGTAAGGGATTAGTAGGGTTGTTGGATAAAAAAATGATCTTTTACAAGCATGAGGTTTTCGAACCACTAGGTTGATGAACCAGTTGTCAATTGAAGACCTTGGTAGTATTGCATTGCTACGACTAGGCTGGAAGTTCACCTTGCATGGATGGAGTAAGCGATAATTGCATTGAGGATGGAGGAATAGGTGTAGGAATAGGAGGAGGATAAGGATGGAATGTGGTATCCCTCCTAGAATGTGGAGAATGAGTTCTATACTATTTGGGGGAATAGTAGTGATGTTGGAAAGGAGAAACGTGATTAGAAGGGTCATGTGGAGACATGGGTTGCTAAATGTAATACCCATATGGATTTGGTTGTTGATGAGTGGTGAGGTACCCCTACACTCAACCATACGAAACAAGTGTAGCACGCGCGATCCGGTTGAACTCCGCAGATTAAGTGCCTACACGCCCCATGGAACACATGGGGCTAATCATTCATTGTCTTCCCAGACTTACTTGTAGTTTTCACGGTGTATGGTTAAGTAAGTCTGAGGTATATGATTTTTATAGTATTTTATGTTTTATCTCCTATGCTATCAAGGTGAAGGGTTGAAGAGACTAACTAACTTTAACTAATGAACTAAGTCTAAATTACCTAGCATCAGCATCTGTTCCCACTTACCATACACACCCTGAACCGATGCAACCATGGTTACCAAATGCTAATCATTGCTGGGATCCCACAANGATGCAACCATGGTTACCAAATGCTAATCATTGCTGGGATCCCACACGTAATGCACGTGCTCAAAGTGGTCGTACTGAGGCACTTAACTAGGAGGAAAGGGTTGAGAAAGCTAATCTAGCCTAAGTGCAATGAGCAGCTGATTCCTTGATTATCCGTACACATCCTGGTGCATGACTACCATTAGGATTACCAGGCGTAGATCCTAGATATGCCACTAGGTTACCAAGTAGTCACATTGAGATGTGNAGATCCTAGATACACCACTGGGTTACCAAGTAGTCACACTAAGATGTGCGTAATCAAGTCATACTCATTCCATGTTGCGATGAGCATCCATTCATTGACTATCCGTACACATCCTTAGATGCTCGTAATCAAATCGTACTCATTCCGCATTACTAAGAGAAAGCAATAAATAACATTAAATAAAATCTTATTCCATGCACTACAAGGTTTATCT
Source organism: Gnetum montanum (assembly GCA_015680685.1). Taxonomy (NCBI): domain Eukaryota; kingdom Viridiplantae; phylum Streptophyta; class Gnetopsida; order Gnetales; family Gnetaceae; genus Gnetum; species Gnetum montanum. Next base: position 18,052 of record MNCI01028255.1, on the reverse strand, counting down.
AAGAAGCTCGTCTTTATTACCATACACAACTTGTGTTCAGGTACAATGTTGCTTGAATAAAGATCCATTCACTTTAGGACTCCTACCATGGGCACATGGAAAAATATTCTATCTCTGGAGTGATGAATTTGCCAGAGTTTCCCTACTATTTTTCCTAGGATGAGGAAACAAGGGAGAGCTACCTCTTATTTATAGATATGATAGTGCACCACGATATCGTGTATGCGACATCGCAGGGGAAGACATGATATTGCGTACACGATATCACAGGGGATGCGATATCGCTATGGCTGCGATATCGTGTACGCGATATCACGGCCTATGCGAATCGCGTCTCATCATACCCCCATGACTGAATGGAAACTCGTCCTCGAGTTCCTTACAAAATATTGGGAAGGTATGGGATTATTGAGGGGAATGAAACTAATGGGATGAGATGTGAATGGATCATCATTACAGGACTTGACAAAATTGGTGTTCATGACAACAAGGGTGAACATCGTATTACATTGACATTAGGCCTCATTTGGCAGCTGAGAGAAAAGAGAAGAGAGAAGAGGAGAGAAGAAGTCTTACTGCTACCAACGCCAAGATTATGCCTTTCGTTGTCCATCTGTAAGTGTGCCTTTGGGGTGTTTGCTGTTGGTTGAGTCTTGGATTAAGAGCATACACCCCAGAATCCTGTAGATGTGAGATAATTGGACAACATACCTTGGGATGATCATAATGGCAGATCTCACATCCATCGTCATCGTTTGTGTCTGAATCCACAACCTCATTAGAGATAGGAATTTTCCCCTTACCCTTGTTATGTGCAGGGCTTGAATTTCTTCACTTTGTCTTATCTTTGTCACTACTTTGTTCTGCCTTAGACTCTTCTACAATTTTCAAGATAGTTTTAAGTCTAGAGTTAAGGAATCTCACAATTGATCCATCTTATTTGATACCTCGGTTGTTAATTTTTGGATCGGCAAGGTTTTCCAGTTCACCAACTCTTTGAGTGGTGACTCATCCTCCTCATCACAAAATTTCACTCCCTTCTTCTGAAGGGAGGGATCACGGTTGTATTCTTCTACACTTTCCCTCTTGCGTAGCTCACCTTCTTCTTTTGCTACTTGCTCCAACAAGCTATGTACTTCATGGGCTCTAAGTTGTGAGAGTCTCCCTTGGGCATAGGTCCCAAGGGTTCTTCTAGTTTCATGCCTTAGCCCATCCACAATGTGGCGAAGTTGATCCTGCTGAGCGTATCCATGGCCTGGGCAATGATGTAACAATGTGTAGTAGTGGGCCATAGCAGCATCCAAGGGTTCATAAGTACCTTGCTTCCAGCCTTGGATTTTCTTACGCAAATTAGACACTTAGGAGTACGTTTGATACTTATTGTTGAACAATTCTAACATCATACTCCACCTCCTGATGGTTTCTGGTTCTAAGGATCGGTACCAACTCTCTGCTTCTTTGGTGAGTGTCCTAGGAAATAACTTAAGTTTTTTCCACTCATTTTCTATATTTTTCAAGGTACAGGCATCATGGAATGGTTGTAAATGATGCTACAAATCAACGTTGTATCCCCCTTCAAATCGTGGGATGTTGTTCATGTCTAAGCGTTTGATCTGACTATCTTTTAAATGCCTTGTGGAAATTCTTATAGCCTCCATTATGTCAAGCATACTTTAGGTAGCAAGGAGGGGCTCATCATGATCATCTCTTTCATGACACCTGTGATGTCTTCGTTGTTCCCTACTTTCCCTTCGTTCATGCCCTTGTCCTCTCTCTCGACTCTCTCATCGAGGTCTCTCATTTTTCTTACTTTTATCCTCTCCATTATGCTCATGATGGTTGAACCCAGATGTGGAAGGAGAGGGTGAGTGATGTGAAGAAGGGAAAGAAGAAGGAGAACCATTGTCGTGATGATGTTTCTTACCTTCTCTTCTATGGCTTCGGCCCTGATCATGATGACGATCTAAGTGCCCGTCCTTGTCATGTGTTGTTCCTTCTGTGAATAGTTGGTGTTCACGGGCATCAGAACCAGTGTTATGTATCATTGATTGTAGGTTCTGATACCCAGCCTCCTCACCATCATTAGGAGGGGGGACATCTCTTGATAGAGAACCCGTTGTAAGTGGTTCACCATCTCTAGTTTCACTAAGGACGTGCAGGACCTCTTTGTCCTTCAATAGTGTATGTTGGCTCTCCTGCCTTGTGTCCCTCATACATTGTGCTTCTGTGGGATAATAATCCCTCATGTCAAAGTCTTCTGCAATGTATTTAGCATATAATTCTGTCATGCCTATCTATGCCAAAGCACGGAAGAGCATGTTAGAGACCACACAATCCAGAGGTAACACGATGTTACCTTGCAGATCTCTCTAGCGCATCTGTTCATCTTGATGGAGGATAAAGGTAAAGTTCGGAATATACTCATCGGGATGAGTATAGACTATTCAGTATTGTTTAGGACTTAGCTGATTTTGGTTATGTGTTTTTGATTGCCAATTGTCTTTTATATTATCCTTAGGTGGTGAGTTGCTCTTATGAGAAGAAGAAGAAGACATAGTGTCTTATTGGTGTGCTATTTTACCATTATATAATTTTTTATCTTGATTAACCTGAAGGTTCTTTTAGGCTCCCAACGATGTGAGTGATATCCTTTATGTTCTATTTAGCACACAAACACTTAGTCCCCGACAACGGTGCCAATGATGAGTGGCGAGGTACCCCTACACTCAACCATATGAAACGAGCGTAGCACGCATGATCTAGTTGAACTCTGCAGATTAAGTGCCTACATGCCCCATGGAACACTTGGGGCTAATCATTCATTGTCTTCCTAGACTTACTTGTAGTTTTCACGACGTATGGTTAAGTAAGTTTGAGGTATATGAGNCCATACACACCCTGAATCGATGCAACCATGGTTACCAAATGCTAATTGTTGCTGGGATCCCACACATAATGCACATGCTCGAAGTGGTCATACTGAGGCACTTAACTAGGAGGAAAGGGTTGAGAAAGCTAATCTAGCCTAAGTGCGATGAGCAGCCGATTCCTTGATTATCCGTACACATCCTGGTGCATGACTACCATTAGGATTACCAGGCGCAGATCCTAGATATGCCACTGGGTTACCAAGTAGTCACACTAAGATGTGCATAATCAAGTCATACACATTCCGCGTTGCGATGAGCATCCGTTCCTTGACTATCTGTACACATCCTTAGATGCTCGTAATCAAGTCGTACTCATTTTACATTACTAAGAGAAAGAAATAAACAACATTAAATAAAATCCTATTCCATGAATTGCAAGGTTTATCCAAGAAGCTCGTCTTTATTACCATACACAACTTGTGTTCAGGTACAATGTTGCTCGAATAAAGATTTGTTCACTTTAGGACTCCTACTGCGGGCACATGGAAAAATATTCTATCTATAGAGTGATCAATTTTCTAGAGTTTCCCTACTATTTTTCCTAGGATGAGGAAAAAAGGGAGAACTTCCTCTTATTTATAGATATAACGATGCACCGCGATATCGCATACGCGACATCGCAGGGGAAGACACGATATTGCGTACGCGATATCACAGGGGATGTGATATCACGACGACCATGATATTGCGTATGCGAATCACGTCTCATCAGTTGTCTATAAGGGTATTATTTCCTTGGTGGTGGCAGTGCCCATGACTATGATTGCTATTACTATTGATACTACTTGTATGGTTGTGGTGGAGTTTCACTTGGATAATATTTTTGTTGCTGATGGAATTTCCTAGGATTACCTTGAGGATAAGGTAATCTTCTAGGTGTTTGTCTTTTTGCTAGTTGTGGATTCAAAGCATATGTCCCAAACTCTTGTAAGTGTGACATGATGGGACAACATCCCTTAGGATGTTCATATTGTTGGATGTCACACCCACCATCATCATTTAATTCAGTATCCATAATTTCCTCTATGGCAACAATCTTGCCCTTACTCCTTTGATTGGCACATTCAGCTTCCTTTCACCTCTTGTGATCATGATCACTACCTTGTTCTTTGGTCTCTTCAGTAATTTTCAGGATAACTTGAAATTTTCTATTCATAGAGTCCCATAATTGATCTACTTTAGCTAAACTTTTAGAGGTAAATTTTTGAATCGACAAGGTTTTCTAGTTCACCATCTTATCAAGTGATGATTCCTTCTCACTGTCATAGAATTAAACCTTTCTCTTATAAATGGAAGGATGTTAGCTGTATTCTTCTATAATTTTGTGTTTTCTCAACTCACCTTATTCCTTTACTACCTACTTAATTAGCCCTTGAATCTAATGGGCTATTAGTTCTAACAATCGCCCTGGGGCATAGACCCCAAGAGTCTTTGTTATTTTTGATTGGATCCCATCTATGATGTGGTGAAGTTGTTCCTGCTAAGAGTAACCATGGCTAGGGCATTAGTGTAATAAGGAATAATATCTGTCCATGCCAACATCCAAGGACTCATGTGTTCTTTGCTTCTAACCCTAGATCTACCTTCTTAGATTGGAAACTTGGGAGTATGTTTGATACTTATCATTAAATAGTTTGAGCATTATACTCCATCTATGGATTGATTCTAGCTCCAAGCATCAATACCAACTTTCAACTTCTTTGATAAGTATTGTGGAAAACAACTTAAGCTTTTCTTAGTCATTTTCTATATTTTGCAAGGCATAGGCATCGTGAAAAGCCTAAAGATGATTCTATAGATTTGAGTTATATTCCCCCTCAAACTTGAGAATGTTGTTCATATCCAATTACTTAATCTTACTATCTTTCATGTTCTTTGTCAGATTTCTCACTACCTCTGTGATGTTCAGCATACTTCAAGTACCGAGCAAAGGCTCATTGTAGCCATGATCCTGGTGCCTATGATGTCCTATGTTATCCCTTTGTTCATGTTGATGAGCCTCTCTTGAATGCCTGCACCCAAAATCTTGACTTGCTCGATGGTCCCTACGATCATCTCGATCTTGTTGGTTACCTCCATCATGATAGCATGTCCTGTGGTTGCATTCAAAGCTAAAAGAGGAAGAAGATGATGACGAAGGTGAAGAGGAAGAAGGACAAGCATCATCATGGTGCTTTCCATCTCCTCTTCGATGGTTGTGGTCATGATCATGATCATGCTGCTTGCTTGCATCCCTGCCATGACTCCCTTCCTTGGATTCTCCTTTGTCATGAGATGTGTTCTTGCCAGAACAAGGATTATGTATTGTGAACTACAAGTTATGGTTTTGATCTCCTTCATTGAAGTTAAAGAGAGGAGTCTCTTGGTATAGAAAACCCCTAGATAATGGTTCTTCACCATATTTTTGATACATTAGAAATGGGGAATCATTGGACCACTTCCACTTCATAGATTCATAACGCTGCTCTAGCTATCAATCCCTCAGATGTTGTGCATCGATGGGATATTAATCCTTGGTGTCACTATCCTACACAACATATTCAACATGAAGCCCTTGGATGCTCAACCACATAAAATTCTAGTGGAGCATCATAGGAATGGATTGATCAGGTAACAACACAATGTTTCCCTCCATGTCTCACCACAACAATAGTTCATCTTGGTATAGGACGAAGGTGAAATTAGGTACATACTCATCAAAATGTGCATATATCACTTTGTATTGTCGAAGCACTTGTTGATTTACTTTATCAAACTTGGATAGAGAATCACTCCTATGAGAAGAAGACATCTTGTATTAGAAAACAAGGAATGTGGAATGCTTTCTTATAATTTTTGTAGTTATTTTGAGGTATGATATTACTTTATGGTTCATTCCAATGATGTTAAATAATTTTTCACTAAATCCTAGATAGCATACAAAACAAACTAAAGCTCCTTGACAACAACACCAATGATGAGTTGCGAGTATACCCTATGCTCAACCATACAAATTACAAGTGTTCATATGCAATCCGGTTGAAGTCCGTAGATCTTAAGTTTCTAAGTACGCTAGTTCTAGGAGGTGAAATCTAATCATGATGATCATTGTCTTCCCAACTACCCTTGTGAAGCTTAGTTGTATGGTTAAGTGTAATTGGGGCACATAATTTTTATTATTTTATATATTCTCCTATGATTAATAACGAGTTGAAACTCAATTTATTAATCAATTTAACTAATCTAATTGCTAATTAATAATGAACTATCCTAACATAAGCATCCAGTCACACTTTTTGTATGCATCTTGAATGCATATAACATTACTGGGTTACTAAGTGTTAAGCGTTGATGGGATTACCAAGTGTTATATGTTATGCTCAAAGTAGTCATACTTATGGATTTAATATATTTAGCTTAATTAGTTAAGTAATTAAAGTCTTACTTATTGTAATTAATCATGTAATTAATGAAAATAGTAAATGCAGAAGTAAATCATTAATCTATTCCAAGTGCTGCAAGGTTTGATTAAAAGCCTTGTCTTTATTGCCATTCACATTGGTGTGCTTAAGTACATTAGTACTTGAATAAAGATCTATACACTTTTTGAATTTTGCTACTGGCACTTAAAAAAATATTCTAACTCTTAAATGAAAAAACTATAAAAGCTCTACTACAGTTATAACAAGACATCCATAAACATGGTGCATAATCACATATTTATAGACTTTATTATGGAGCTACATTGATGGGACCTCATAAGTGCAGCAAACGCTATGTCAACACGACCCCATCAATAGGGCAACAACATGTAGATGGGGCCACATTGATGGGGATCTGTTGATGCAAACTTTGACACTTCAACAACAAGGGTAACCTCAATTCCTTCACTTGGATTTCTTTGAGGCTTTGAAAAAAGATCCTTTCTTCCCTTTCATGAAAGTTGACAACCTTGAGATCTTTTTTCAATACTTGAAACATGAAGAGGCTCATCATATTACTTTTCATAATCTCCAAGGTCTTAATTCTCAAAAGAAATATCATCTTTAAGAGGATGCATGAATGAATATCTTGAAGAAGTCCTTGGTGAAGAAGCTCTTGAGTTTTTTTCTTACCTAGATGCTTTTAGTGAAGAAACATGTCCATCTTTTCCATCTTTTAAATTTTTTTCACAGTATAATTAAAAGCATTCTTCATATCTTTCATGTCATTGGCTAAAGCTTGAACTATATTCTTCTTTGGATCCATGATAAAAATGATCTAAATAGATAAAATTCATAAGGATCTACTATCAAGGTTGAAGATCAAGAATATTCAAAGGTAAAGAAACAAGAATTACTTAAATCTTAGTATAAATGAGCACTAGAAATTCAAATTCTAGCTATTATGAATAAATAAAAATCCAAATCAATAATTACTTTATAGATATTTAAAGAAATGAACTAATTATTTATCAAAATATTTTTATAAAATTCGAGTATGAAAATAACAACAATTAAGAATTTAAATCAAAATTATGATATGAAGAGTGATTCCTTGCTGATGAGCAGCAAGGTACCCCTACGTTCAACCATATGAATACGAGTGTTTCACACACGATCCGGTCGAATTCCAAGGACTAAGTGCTTATGCGCCCTTGTGGAACAAGGATGGGTTGGTTGATCGTTGTCTTCCCAAACTTACTTATATGTCACAATTGTATGCTTAAGTAAGCTTGAGGCATATGATTTTTATAGATTTTATGTTTTTATGTCTTGCTTTAATAAGGAAGGAGAGAGAGAGAGATAACTAAGTGACTAATTGAACTGAACTGCTGGGATTACCAAACGCTAATCGTTATTGGGTTACCAAGTGTTACACGTATGCTCAAAGTGATCGTACTGTGTGTACTAATAATAAAAATGTAAAGTGCATAAAATAAAATAAAATAAAATAAATGAAGAAGAAAATAAAATAAAAGAAATAAGCAAGAAAAAAAAATCTCAAGTGCTACAAGGATGAATCCAAGAGCTCATCTTTATTGTCGTACATAAGGTGTGCTCAGGTACACAATGCTCGAATAAAGATCTATCCACACTTAGACCTCCTACTGCAGGCACTTGGAAAATACTCTAACTTGACTCTTAAAAGACTTCTAAAAGACTTCCCTTGAAAGACTTCCTTCCAAGACTTCCTCCCTAAATTGTGCGCCTTGGCACTGTATTTATAGGCTTGGAAGCAACTACTCTAATAATTAGAAAAACTACTACTCTAATTCTAGAGAAAATACCACTCTAATTTTAGAGAAAATGCCACTCTAATTTTAGAGAAACTACCACTCTAATAATTAGAATAAACCACTAGAGTAACCACTCTCATCATACCCCCACGACTGAATGAAAACTCGTCCTTGAGTTCCTTACAAAATATTGGGAAGGTATGGAATTATTGACTAATTGACAACTAATAGTGGAATGGGATGACAGACTCAACGTGCCCAGTGAACAGATCAATAAGCATATTACAACATTAGTGTTCATAACCATTGTGGTGAACACTTGTACATAAATGACATCCAAACCTTTATTTGGCAGCTTGTAGAGAAAGAGAGAGAAAGAAAACGAAGCGTGTTGCCGCCAATGCTAAGATTGCGCCTTCCATTGTTTATCCATAGCCACGCCACTATACTTGCTCCTTTTGTAAATGCTCCAGTTCCAGTCCATCTTGAGTGCTTCCTCCAAGCCCAATCCATTTTTTGTATGATCACCATCTACACACACAACACAGTCATAAATAAGCAAGGATAGATAAACCATAATGCAGTTGATACCTTGCCTCAATATGAAGTGCATTGGCTGAGTTGTGGTTATGGCAGAAAATGGTTCAGAGATTTATCACAGGTGACTACCCAAGGTGTATGGGTTAGGTGAATAGTAAAATGAAGAAAATTGAAAAATATGTGCTAGGGCCCCCATGACTAAGAGCAAACCTCTATTAGCTATAAGATGGAAAAATATGAGGAACAAGAAAGATGGGAAAAAATATCAACAACAACGCTAATAAAATGGATGTCATGGATGGGGATGAAACAAGAAATGATTGATTGTAGGAAATGTTTAAGGGAAAGAAGTTAACAATTGCACCAAAAAGAAATGCTAGTGGGTCCTCCCCAAAGTAGGCTCATGCCTTTTATGCCCTGACAAACCCACAAACCAAAGAGTCCGTAGGCTCTAGGAATGTGATTTGGAAGTAAGAGTTAAAAATTTATCCACAAGAATTCACTAAAGAAAAAAAATGCATCAACCCAGAATGGACTAATGATAAAACCAGCAATGAGGTGGAAAATGGGAAGAAAGATGGAGATGAGAGAATGGAATGGAATCCCAAGAACAAGGTTGTGTAAAGCCCCTTGTGTATTTTATGGTTAATGTAACTGAGTAGAACTCATTGCAAATCCAGATTGAAAAAAACCATATCTAGTGACCTAGCATCAACACACTTGACCAATCCATCCACTTGAAGCAACAAGAATTCTTCCACAAAGAGTCACCACCATTCTGAGGAGAGTGAGATGGAGAAGTAGGAAGTGAGAAAGGGCCTTAGTCAGAGGGAACCATTAGGCATGGGTAACATGTCTTTCTAGTTCCATAACTTGTGCTTGTAGCCCATATTTCTTTATTATGTCTAAGGGGTATGCTTTGAATTCTCACTTTTTTTTTTACGTGAGAACCACATCATGCAAAGACTTATTTTTATTCACTTGGCTTCCTGATTTTTGAACAATGTTAGAATGGCAGAAAACCCAAGGCAAAACATCCAAGCACCCAAGAGAATGGCCAATACGAATGCATCGAATCCCCTTGAAGTCATACCCTTTTCATCCTTTGGGTCTTTCCTTGGTTTGAAAAATACCCAACCACTAATTCATTAAAAGTTTACTTAGAAAAAGAGGGACTGTACAGTTCCAAGCCAAAGGAGACCATAGAGATGTATGGATGAGTGGATGGCATGGACTCGTTGCTTGTTTTACCAAAAGAACCATACCTTAATATCAGCATCATAATTCAAAGGTAAAAACAAAACATTAGCAATCAATATGATATAATTCAATCCACCATCATGAGCAGTTATTAGATGACAAATAAAAGTAAATCAAGTAAACAAAGAAATAGTAAAAACATGAATGATGGTGTAAAACAAAAATAAGAAAAATTTAAAGAATGTGTAAAAAAAATGTGTAAAAGAAAAATTCAAAAAGAACTAAGGGCCTATAATGGTTAGCATAGGTGGCCATCTGCCCCACAACTAAGTTGGAAGTAGGAGATCCAAAATAGTGAGCAAGGTTGTCCACCAAGAGAGGTAGCATGTGTACTGGCTATCCTAAGCTCATGGAAAGGTTTGGTTTGTTGTACATTAACCAACAGTTTGTTGTTTGGGCTCTTAGGTTTGTATATTGTCATGGCGCTTGAAGGAAAAGTTGCATAAATAATATAAGGTCCTTCCCACAGTGTTTGAAATTTAGTATGTTGTGGCACATGTGTGGGATTCCAGTAGAGAACCTTATCTCCTGGTTGATATTTAACTTTTCTATTCCTTAGGTCATGATGTTGTTTATTGAATGCCTTGTGCAACTTGTTAGATGACAAGGTAGCTATTAGTTTTCATCTATCAAGTTAAGGGTTACTAATCATTGTTTCTATGCTAGATCAAGATCAAGGTTGAGGTTACATGCCATGGATAGTGTACGGAGGTAGCCAGTATGTCCAAGGAATGACTGAATATCTTTGATAGTTTCTAGTTGATGGGTAATTCCTTGGATAATTTTGATTTTCTCAGGGTCTGCCTCTATCCTTGTGTGTGAGATTTTATGCCCTATTACTATGCCTTCTTGGACCATCAAATGACTTTTCTGCCAGTTGAGCCTCAAATTGGTTTCTACACATCTTTTTAACACTTGCTCTAACCAGTTTAAGGCTTGATCAAAGTTTGCTCCATAAGTGGAGAAGTCGTCCATAAAGACGTCCATACCATTTCTTATTTGTTGTTAGAAGATGCTTAGAACTAGTCATTGAAATGTTGTAGGGGCATTACACAAGCCAAGCATCATCTGTTTGTATGCAAACATTCCCCAAAGACTAGTGAATGTAGTCTTGGCTTGGTCTTCTAGGGCTATTTGTATTTGATTATATTCACTATATCCATCTAGAAAAATTTAGTAGTGATGCCCTGTGATGGTGTCTAAGACTTGGTCAACAAATGACAATGGAAAGTGATCTTTGAATGTTGCCATATTCAGTAGCCTGAAATCTATGCATATCCTCTATTTGCTTCTCTTTTTAGGCACAATAACTAACGGGCTAACCCATTCACTCTCAACAATGGGATATATGAACCCAGCCTTGAGAAGCTATTTGATTTCTTCCTTGACTACTTGCTTCAGTTTTGGGTTCAAACGCCTCTGCAGTTGCCTTCAAGGCTTCATGGAGGGGTCGGTGTAAATCCTATGTTGGCATATCCTAGGATCTATTCTAGTTAATTTAGGATATGACCAAGTGAAGGCTTTTGACCATCTATTGATTACCTTCAGCAGTTTTTCTTTTTGTTGAGGAGCAAGCTTAATGTTGATAATTATCGATTTTCCATTTTGAGGAACATGTATTCCATACCGGTGGGCAATGGTTTCAGCTCAAGGGGATCTTACTTAAATTTCTTAGGGATTTCCAACTTCCCCCAGTTGACATTTTCAAGGTTAAGACTTGGAAGTTGGTGGTGGACTTGCTCTAATGCATCTATGCTATCGATGTAAGTGCAAGTCAAACCCTCAGTTGGTTCCATGCATATGAGTGAACTACTTTCTTGATCAGCTATCAACCACTGGGTGCCTTCCTATTGTGTGGCTGTTTCATACAAGCATCTTTGTATGTTGATCACTTGTGCACACTAATTGCATGCAAGCAATGTTAAAATTTGCACAAACCATGACCTCTGCACGTAATTACACCCTATTTCACTGTATGTGATGCACGAAACTTTCTTCTTCTCGATCTTTCCAAATGTATTTTCCTTTGATATTTCTAGGGAAAGATCATGGATTCCTAGGCATGCATCAATGGTGCTTAGCCATGCTCTTCCCATTATGATTGGGAAGTCCCCCCTACCATTGCTTACCTAAATCACTAGGAAGTCAGCTGGGTATAACCACCCAAAAATAGTGGTAACAATGTCTTCCACCAGTTCCAATGGGATAGTGATGGACTGGTCGACCAACTCTAGATGGATGTTACTCTTTTTTAATGGAGGCAGGTTCTAGGCCTTGTACATTTCTTGAGAAATCAAGTTAAAACCAGAACCTGAATCCAAAAGAGCCTTGCATGGTGCATTTCCAGCAATTTGTAAGTATATTAGAGGACTTCCAAGACCAAATAATTTTCTGGGAAGGTGGCTAGCTTTAATCCAATCGGTGATGACATGTGTTAGGATGACCGTATGCATTGAGTGCAGTGGTTGAGTTGAAGGGGGCTCCAAAATTTTGATTGATACTGAGGTACCTAAGGAATCATCCACTTGTGATTGCAAGGGATTGGTTGGATTGTTGGTTTTAAAGAAAGGTCTTTTTTTCATGTGGTTGTTGGAACCAATAGTAGGTTGAGAGTTAATAGCCCTCATGGCTTTACATTACTACGGTTGGATAGGGATTTCACCTTGCATCATGGGAGCAGGTGGTAGTGGAGCTATTGGTGGAAGAGATGCGGTCGGATGAGAAGGATGATATGCTTGAGGAATACTGCCTCTAGAAGATTGGTTGCTGCACATAATATCCATACGGGTCAGGCTACTGGTAAGGATACTGTTGCCTTGGTGGTGGCATTCCCTATGATTGTGGATGTTGCCACGGTTGATATTTCTCAATCAGTTGTGGTGGAGTTCCACTAGCATAATATGTTAAGGGTTGGTGGAACTACCTTGGGTTACCTTGAGGATAAGGTAACCTTCAGGGTTTTTTCCTTTTATTTAATTGTGGGTTGAGTGCATACACCTCATACTCCTGCAGATGTGAGATTACAAGGAAACATCCCTTAAGATGGTCATATTGACATATCTCACATCCACTATCATTGTCTATTTCCAAATCCACAACCTCTTCAATGATGGCAACTTTGCCCTTACCCTTGCTACGTTCATGTTCATCTTCTCTCTTTTTTCTTTTTTCATGATCACTACCTTGCTCTCTAGAATTTTCTACTATTTTAAGAATAGTTTGAAATCTATTGTCTAGGGAATCCCACATTTGGTCTACCTTTGCCAAAAATTCTGATGTCATCTTTTGGATAGGCAAATTTTTCCTATTCACCATCTCTTTGAGTGGTGACTCTTCTTCATCCTCACAAAATCTTACTCTCCTCTTCTGGAGGGAAGGATCTTGGTTATACTCTTCTGCACTTTCTCTCTTCCATAGCTCACCTTATTCCTTAGCAACTTGATCCAATAGTCTTTGAATTTGATGGGACCTAAGCTTGGATAGTCTCTCTTGGGCATAAGTCCCAAGGGTTCTTCTTATTTCATGCCTAAGCCCATTCACGAGATGGCGCAGTTGATCCCTTTGCCAATAACCATGGCTAGGACAATGATGTAATAGTGGATAATCTCAGCCCATGGTAGCATCCAATGTTTCATTTCCTCCTTGTTTCTAGCCTTGGATTTGCCTTCACAAGTTAGACACTCGGGAGTATGTTTGGTACTTGTCATTAAATAGTTCTAACATAGTACTTCACCTACGAATGGATTCTAGTTCTAAAGACCAGTACCAGATTTTCACTTCTTTAACTAGTGTCCATGGAAACAACCTAAGTTTTTGTCATTCATTCTCTATATTTTGTAAGGCACACGCATCATGGAATGCTTGTAAATGATTCTGAGGATCAGCATTATATCCCCCTTCAAATCGTGGGATATTGTTCATATCTAATCTCTTGATCCTACTATCTTTCTGGTGCCTTGTTGGAATTCTAATAGCCTTAGTTATGTCCAACATACTTCAAGTAGTGAGTAGGGGTTCATCATGATCATCTCGTCCATGGTGTTTATGATGCCTACATTGTTCCCTACTCTCCCTTCTTCTATGTTGTGACTCTCTAGAGTGCCCTCGTTCCCTTTCCTGGCTATTTCATCTATGACTTCCACTTTACCTACCTTTATCCCCATGGTCTTTTTCTTTATGACCACATCCAGATATTGAAGGAGAGGATGAAGGAGATGATGAAGGTGAAGAAGAAGGAGAATCATCACCATGACGGTGTCTACTACCTTCTCTTCTGTAGTCTTGGCCCCAATTGCGATTGCGATCAGAATGTCCACCTTTATCATGATTTCGTGTCCCTTTTTTGGACCCTTTATGCTTGTGGGTATCAAGACCTAGGTTATGAATAGTGGAATGAAGGTCTTGATACACAACCCCTTGGCCAAAGTCAAGAGGAGGAACATCGTTGTGTGGCTGACTACCTAAGGTAGGTTCACCACTCTCATTTTTTATTAAGACATGTGGGGCATCTTGGGACCACTTACACTTCAAAGAATTATGATATCTATCTTGTTGTAAGTCCCTTTGACGTTGGGCCTCTATGGGATGGTATTCTGTTGAGTCATTATCTTGCACAATGTATTCTACGTGTAAGTGTGGCATGACAATTCATGTGAGAGCACGAAGAAGCATGCTCAGGACTAAACGATCGGGAGGTAACACTATGTTACCTTCTAATTTTTGCCAACGCAGTTGTTCATCTTAATGGAGGATAAAGATGAAGTCTGGTATATACTTATCAGGATGAATATATACCACTCGAACTTGTTGAGGAACTGGTAGATCAATGTTATGTGTATGATGCCGTCGATTGTTTCCTATTTCAGACCTAGGTGGTGAGGCGCTTTCGTATGAAGAAGGAGACATATTTGTCTATTTAGTATGCAATGTACTCTTGTTTATTATTTCCTCAATCAACCCTAATGGTTCATTCCAATGATGTGAATGATTTCCTATGTTCTAGTTAGTGCACAAACAACTAAGTCCCTGACGATGGCTCCAATGATGAGTAGTGAGGTACCCCTACGCTCAACCATAGGAATACGAGCATTTCACACATGATCATGTTGAATTTCAAGGACTAAGTGCTTATGCACCCTTGTGGAACAAGGACAGGTTGGTTGATCATTTTCTTCCCAAAATTACTTGTATGTCACGATTGTATGGTCAAGTAAGCTTGAGGCATATGATTTTTATAGCTTTTATGTTTTTATGTCCTGTTGCTAATAAGGGAGGAGAGAGAGGGATAACTAAGTGACTAATTTAACTTAACTACTGATTAACTAGGCTTTAACTAATCCCAACACCAGTATCTGTTCTCACTTTCCATACACATCCTAAACCAGTGCAACATTGCTGGGATTACCAAACGCTAATTGTTATTGGGTTACCAAGTGTTACACGCATGCTCGAAGTGATCATACTGTGTGTGATAATAATAGAAATGTAAAGTGCATAACATAAAATAAAATAAATGAAGAAGAAAATAAAATAAAAGAAATGAGCAAGAAAAAAAAACTCAAGTGCTACAAGGATGAATCTAAGAGCTCGTCTTTATTGCCATACAAAAGGTGTGCTCAAGTACACAATGCTTGAATGAAATCTATCCACACTTAGACCTCTTGCTGCAGGCACTTGGAAAATACTCTAACTTGACTCCTAAAAGACTTCTAAAATAATTCCCTTGAAATACTTCCTTCCTAAATTGTATGCTTGGGAACTGTATTTATAGGCTTGGGAGCAACTACTCTAATAATTAGAAAAATTGCCACTCTAATTTTAGAGAAACTTCCACTCTAATAATTAGAATAAAATGCTAGAGTAACTTCTCTCATCACTTGAATTAATGATGAGAATTCTTCACTTGAATTAAATTTTCTTTAAACCAAAGCTTTTATACTAATCTAATGAGGAGCTATTTTGGATTCCATGATTTAAGCTCATTCAAGTACAAAGAACCAGCACAAATTCTCAATTGAACAAGAAAGAAAAATAGCTTATTCCTACTAAAAAAATTGATATAGTGTACAATTAGAAGTAAACACACTCCCAAGAATAGATAATCAATCAATCAAACCCTTACACCATTTCATAATACAAGTTGAATCATCAATGGATATTCAATTAATTACAATACTTAAGAAGATATCACTCTACTTCTTAAGTAATGAAATAGCCTTGAAAAGATCATAGAATGGCATGAGACAAATTTTCTTTAGTTTTTTTGATTTTTTATATCTTTTTGAAGTATCTCTTCATTTTCCCTAACTATTAGACTTAAAAATCATGTCTCTTTTTTAAATGTAATTTTTGAGACTGTGAATGGCTACAACTCATAATAGCTACCCTAAGACTAGAGTGCAACTCATACCTTGTCACACTAGTAAAATCACTATATTTTGGCTTCTATTTCTTGGTTGATTATGATCCATCGTGACTAGAAATTTTAAGTTTGTGGCTCACTATGACTAGTAGTAACTCATAACTTATCGCTCAACTTATGTACAAAACATATAAATTGAATTGACTATGAAAAATTGCAACTTACAACTACTCGTAGGGCTAGACTATAGCTTACTACAACCCATAGTAGCCTTGCAATTACCTACTAATGATATAAAAACTATGCAAATTACATAGAAAAGACTCAAGATCACAATCATAGATACCTTACTACTCTTAGAATACAATGAGTAGAAAAAGTATCTACAAGAGTGTTGGCACATTTGGCCATTCTATGGAGCAGTCTTGATTTGAAAACTAAAAACTCATGAGATCAATTTTGGTAAGCCTCTTGCTTCATTTTCAATAACTCACAAAGGTCAAGTCATGCTTCTAAGGTTGTTGGCAAATCAAAGTTCAATTGGATAAGACTTTGTGGTGTGGTCCTAAATCAAAGTCTGAATGAGATGATAAGATTGCTATGGGTGTAATTTTGGGGCAAAAACTAGCTTTTGGAAAATTTATTGCCAGAGCTCAAATGGATTTCGGTGGAAACGTTGGAATACCATTCTCAAAAATATTTCAAAAAAATATATATATTTTAGTTTTACGCCCTTTTGTAGGCTCCTGATTTTGGCATAGTTGTTGAATTACAATGGTGTAATCGTTGGAGTTCATCTGCGCTTGCTGCATTCAGGGAAAAAATGCTAAAACCCTCACTCACGCAGTTGTTGGAACCTAGAAAAGCCTAAAACCCTTGGATTGGAGCGCCAGTGCTGAAGATCATCCTTGGAGCACCGCTGCTGCTACTGACACGAGCGCCATTGTGAGTGGAGCCAATTTTCCTTTTGTCGGTGTTTGAGTTGGCACGCACGCTAGTCTGTGCGCCGTTGCTGGCCATTGCGAAAGTGCCTGCGCAGAAGGCAGAAACGGCAGGGGAGTGCTGTGCGTCGGCGACGAAGGAGGATGAACAGCGGCGAAAGGAGAGAAGCCTTTGTTCTGTGCGTGGTGGCCACTACGGCTTCGGTAATGGCCAGATCTGGCTGAGAAAGGCACAGATCTGGCTGATGGAGGTGCGGATCCGGCGGGTGAACAGAGGTAGGTGAGGACTGCGACGACGGCAGTGGCACCAACACAACACGCGGTGGCGGTAGTCAGGAAAGGGGGCCTTCGAAAATAGCACCATGTACAGAAAACTCCCAAATCTGAACCTGCATTTTTCTGTGTTCTGTCCCGCGCGTAAAGTTCTGGCTATGGTTGCACTGCGGAGATCAAAGAATAGAAAACAAAGGGCAGAGAACAAGCAAGGGTGTTTCTAGCTCGTCCCTGCAACTTCCGAAAAATTTGTGCAGGTTACTTCATCACGAAACAAGGTTTTTTTTTCTGAAAGATTTATTTCAAATTTTAGGCAGTATGTTGTTCACTCCTCCTGCAACTTACCTTCGAAAACAGTAGCCATGTCCAACACCGATGCATCCGGCATCGCATACCAGACCAATGAATACGGTAACAAAGACACAGAGGCATATCAAGACAGGTATCTGGAGATATTTTGGGCCGATGTTGGTAAACCGGAGTTGTAGTTTATTAAATAAAATTCTAAAATTTGAAATAATTCTTAAAACCATATGCGCTAAGTATGAAG
>MNCI01028249.1:1301286-1330508 GCA_015680685.1 Gnetum montanum | reverse complement strand
CCTTTTAATGTAATGGAACCGGCTTGGATTTAGCTGATTTCTCACCTGTTCACATGGCACCCATTTCCATGAATCTTGGATTTCCTCCATTTTGGCGCAAATGGCCACATTACCTTACCCACAGCCACATCAAATCCTTTTAATGGAATGGCAATTGCTTGGATTTTATATGTTTCATGTTGCCAGAAACTATTGCATTAATTTAATGCGCTAGAAGTTCTATTAATATTAAAAAGTGTATCAATTATAGTAACCTGAATAAGTCAAAAAGTGTATCAATTATAGTAACCTGAATAAGTCATAGGGTTAAGGAGAAGGGGGAAATTGTGAACACTGAATGAAACTCGGGAACAACCTTAAAAATCAGCGAGTATTAAAGAAGGAAACCCCAATTGCCAAACAACCACGCATGCTGCCTTGTTACAAGATATAATGACATAGAATAAGATGAGGCAAAGAGCTCTCAATTTAGGAGAGAGAGAGATCCAATGGTAACTCCACACAACAGGGAAGGGAAGCTTCCTCGTAGAGATTACTGATGATGAGTGATATGGGAACACATAGGTCTTTCCCATAGTTGCAAAAAATGAACCAACTGATGACTATCTAGATTGAACGTGGATGCTTAAGATGTGAGTTGGAAATGAATGAGGCGAACTATTGCTTGGATTTTATATGTTTCATGTGTCTTTTCATACTCATTAATTTTTTTTGTCAACTTAGAATATGTTTATTTGTATTGTACAAAGTTTTAATATAATATGTGTTCATTAAAACCTTAATGGTGTGGAGAAACTTTGATTATAAAAATATGGGTAGGTCCACAAACACAACTTTTGATTACATGTTACCAATTTGAAATGGATATAGAAGAAAAATGTCATGGATGTCCTTGCATAATTTTTTTTTGGCATCTCTTGAATAGTTTTCTTAGTATTATATGAAGTCTCAATGTAGCAAGTTTGATTGTACATTTGCATAGGCCCACAAACACAACCGATGATTATTGGAGCTAATCTTTCTTCCTAGACTATAAAAATAATTTTGCATTATCATAATGAAGGAAGTTAAGCTTATAGCAAATTGATCAACCTGCAAAACTATAACATGGAGAATGCTTAGTATCTTTTCTCTTTAAGAAATGTTCTATACGAAATGTTCATATTTCTATTTTTTCATAGATTATTTTCATATTGGTCTTCCAATCTTTCTCATTCTTGTTCTTTAGCTTTAATTTGTAAAACTTTGAATTCTGGAGTTCACCATCTAATTTTTGTTTTACTACTTTCTCTTATTTTTCTTGCTATATCTTTTGGAATGAATTGTTACTAATCAAATTTTAATTATTTACTTAAGATGATATTTATTTGGGTTTGTTATCATTATGATTGTACCGTCTATTGATTTGGGCAATATTAGTTGGCATTTTGAGATTTCTTATATTTTCATATTGTTGTGCAATTACAATATCTAATTTATATAAATCTGCACTAATATTATTTTTGTATTAGTCTTCCAACCTTTCTAATTCTTGTTCTTTATCATTAATTTGTAAAACTTTAAATTTTGGAGTTCACCATCTAAACTTTGTTTTGCTATTTTCTATTATTTTTCTAGATATATCTTTTGGAATGAATGAGTTGCCGCTCTTCCTTAGTTAGCAAACTACTATTTACATGGTCTTTGTTGAATTTGATCATTGAAATTCTTTTGAAATTTTTCATTGACAACTTGAGAAAAATGGTACCTTCAAATGAGTTCTTTCAACTTGCTATTTTTCGTGCAAATTTTTTGTACTTACTATCCATTAGTTTTTTTCCCAATTGCTACCTTCTCCATCATTGTTTAGGTAGCTTCAAATTAGTTCTAATCTTTTCTTGTTGCTCCACTATCGCTATATCTAATTCATGTAAGTTAGCTTCCATATTATTTTCATATTCATATTCTAATGTTTCTAATCCCTCGTCTTCATCTTTTCTCTAGAAACCTTTTAGTTCTTGGATTCTCCATCTTATTTTTTAATTACAACATTCTCCTATTTATTTTGGTAATTCTTCTAACCTCTCTCCTAATTGTTTCAAATATTTTAAATGTGTTTGTACTTCCTTCCATATTTTCAGACAGCTTCTTTAAAATGTTGAGTTGTTTTGTGTATTTTTTTAAATAGTGCTGTAGAGTTATTGTTAAATAATGTTCTTATCTAAACTTTAAGGTATTATTAGTGAATTTTGTAGTGCTTCTAATTATTTCTTATTTTTTATTTTTCTAATTTCTTTTCTTAATTCTTCCTAAGTTGTTTCTCAATTTTTTATAGTTCTATTTTGCTATATATATCTTGTTTTTGTACTTGGATTAATGCTTGGTAGTCTACTTTATAGTCTGGCTCACAAAAAATTGATCAGCCTACAAAAGTATAACATGGTGAGTGCTCAGAATCTTGGCTCTCTAGACTTTATTTTTTTCCTGCTAATGTTTTGTTCTTATTATCTTTCCATATTACTATGTTGAGTTGTTTTGTGTATTTTGTTAACTAATGTTGTAGATCTATTATTAAGTAGTGTTCTTATCTAAACTTTGAGATATTATTAACGAATTTTGTAGTGATTCTAATTGTTCCTTATCTTTTATTTTTCTAATTTCTTTTCTTAATATTTCCTCAGTTGTTTCTTAGTTTTTGACAATTCTATTTTGCTATATATATATCTTGTTTTTGTAGTTGGATTAAAGCTTGGTAGTTTGCTTCAAAGTCTGGCTCACAACAAACTAATCAATCTGCAAAAGTATAACACGGTGAGTGCTCAGAATCTTGGCTCTCTAGACATTATTTTTTGCCTGCTAATGTTCTATCCTCATTATCTTTCCATATTGTTGTGTTGAGTTGTTTTGTGTATTTTGTTAAATAGTATTATGGATCTATTATTAAATAGTATTCTTATCTAAACTTTGAGGTATTATTAACAAATTTTGTAGTGCTTCTAATTGTTTCTTATGTTGTATTTTTCTAATTTCTTCTCTTAATTCTTTCTCAGTTGTTTCTCAATGTTTGATAGCTTTATTTTGTTATATATATCTTGCTTTTGTAGTTAGATTAAGGCTTGGTATTCTATGTCAAAGTTTGGCAATCCTAATTGATTTAGTAAAAAAATAAGCTTATCTAGTTTAGTTAATTATGTTTCCATAATCCTTCACTCTAAATGGTACAAACTTTTAAAAATTGAAATGTAGTGATCTATAACTATTAATAGGTAATATGAACTTTTTTATATTTTTTCTATTAACTCTACTCCAGGTATTTGATCTAATGATAATATCTAATAGCTTATGTGTTTCATAATGGTGGCTTAACTTCTTCTTGCAAATTGCGCTATAAGAATTATGTTCTAGTCTCCTTTTCTAATCTAATTAACTTCGGCTAAGAAGAAAATTCTAAATATTTTCTTTGTTTTGATATGGATTCCAATTTTTTATATGTCACTTGGAATATTTTTGACTTTACTGAAAAAGAAGAACCTTCTCATCACTTGCCATGACAAAAGGACCTTATTATCATGGCACATGATGACCTTTTTTTATTACCATGTTAATGAATTTCATGTAAATAAATTTCACATTACTAAATAAGCATCTTATCACCACCCTATTTCTTAAAATAAAAATAGAAAATTTTAACTTGAAAAATAAACACCTTAAAAAAATAAAAATTGTAATTTCTAGACAAGCATCTTATCACCACCCTAGTTTCTTGGTAAAAAAATGGCAAATTAAATAAGGATTCATGACACACTGGTTGCTACGCTACATAGCACAGCACAGCATAGCAACGATGCAAAAACAATAGAATGTCCCAAGGATGAACTCAACAAGTCCAAAGGCTTTCTAGCATGGAGGACAAAAGTTGTAGTTGTTTGCTTGAATAAGCCTTAAACAAATGCTCTTAGTTTCTATGCAAGACCTCTATCAAAACCAGTGGCTACGCTATGCTATGGTATGTAGAAGAGCATAGCGTAGCGAGTAGTTACGCTACGCCAACATGCTGAACAGTGTAAGTAGTGCAACACTTGCATGGAGGGATCAAAACAACTTCGATTAACTCCAAAACTTGTTGGCAATGATCATTCTCACCCTGAAACCTCTTCAGCAGATAAAATCAGCAAGTTTACTTCATTTTGCATACCCCTAGTCAATCCCCAAAATTTTTCCTATGCTTCACCCTGCTCGCAAGAGTAGGGAAGACGTAGTCCTAGAGCATAAACTCCATTTTGTTTCCATTGTTGGCATGCTTTCTGGATTTTGGCACATGCAGATTTAGCAGTATGTCACAGCGTAACAAGGTTTACATCTGGCATTGTGCACCCACATAGTATAGCCATGTTTGCACCTTGTGGGGCCCAGAACACATGGCATCCAGACCATGTTTTTCTCCTACTCCTAGCCCTATAAATACCATGATGAGCAATGCTCAAAGGGTTGGCTTTTTGCGTGGTTGGATTTTAAGTTGGCTTTTAGAGAGCATTGTTGGCATTTTTGAGCACTTTGGTTGGCTTTGAGTTTTTTGGTTGGCTCTAGACATCCCTTTGTGAGCTTAGAATTTTGGCATCTTAGTGAGCAAAGTGGCAAGCAAAAGAATCCTGAACAACAACCTATCGACTATAGTTCAGAGATCTGTGACCATACTGCTCTGTGTAAGTCGTGCCTCTTTAGTGTTGCATGTTCAGTTGTACACCTTCCAATAGAACAAAGGATCAAATCCATGACCTTGGGGTGGTGCACTTTCTTACCCAAGTCTGTTTTGCTATTTGTTCACTATCATCGTGTTTTGCACTATTTTCATTGTTTTACATTTATTGATCATCGATTTACTTTGCATATCTCATTTCCAAAACAAACGTTTATGAAAGGTTAAGATACACCGATTAAGTCCATGTCTGATAGACTAGACTGTTCAGGGCATCCCATTTCCATTTCTCTCCAGCACAACCCTCGAACAGATCTAGGGTTAAACTATTCACCCGGCAACCTCTCTGTGTTCCATCCACCGATGTTTTCAGTCGCTACAGTAGGTTGACAAGGTGATAAAGGACCTGAGGAGGTTGGTAGTAGAGAACTATAATCTCTTGATGAAGGAGATTTGTTGCCTTCATTAGAGATCTATAATTGAAATCATCACCTAGAAGAATGAGGTCCTTAAATTTGAAAGGGTCAAAAATCACTACAAGAACCAGATTAGCTTGTAGAAGGAGATCAACAAAAAACACATCCAAATAGTGATGGTGAAGGTGAATGAGGTCCTCTAGTAGCTCCAACATGGAGGTGATGTATGGTAGCCCATCTTTAATGGACTGAATGAGTACAACAAAGCTAAAACCCATCTCAAGGAGCTACAGATCAAGGAGATGACCAAATACATAAATCTTACCAACCTCTACTATGCAAACTTGGTAATGCTAATTGCCAGAAGTCCAAGGTCAGATTTGAAAAAGCATGTGTCCAGCTTGTACCTATTATATAAGGTTAGGTTGAAGCACCATAAGGATATTAAGCAAAAACTTGAAATGAAAAATGCTAAACTTGATGTTGTTAGGCAATGCTTCATTGTTTAGAAATCCACAACTAAGAACTTGGCTTAGCAAATGAATGACTACCAGGAGCTACAAAATGTTATCAAGTCATTTGAATTTCAATGAAAGTAATTTGTAGCCTAGTTTATCAATATGAAAGAGTTGTCTCCTATATTGCCCTATCCATGGGATATTCCCATACCAACCCACATTGGTGATGCCATGTGGACTGTGTATGATCCTTGGAGTTAGAAGGAGAAGATGAAAGCATTACTAGATGCTTTCCATCTTTCACCAGTAGTCACAGTTGCAACCGGACAACCACAACCATAGCTTATGTTGGGATTGGCTAAGCATTAGTTAGATATTAGATTAATTAAACATTTAATTACTTTATTTTTGACACTTAGGTAAATTAATGAAAAATATAAAATGATAAAAATCATATGCCTTAGTTACAATTAATCGTACCTTTGTACTTCACAAGTGAAACTAAGAAGACAATGATCACATCCATTAAATTTAGTTATCAAAATTAGTGCATGGAAAATGAGGTCAAAAAGCATGAATGACTAAAGAAGCTCTTTAGAGACCAAGTGGACATGCATAATAGATCAATGAGAAAGAGATCCAAATGACTAAAGCCAAAAAATCAATTTCATCAGAATACAAACACTTGATTAGTAGTATATCTTAGATAATCTTTTCCACATGCACTATGCTAAAATAAAAAATAAATACTTGTAGATAGAATATTTAACAAAGTACATGAGGTTAGTGAATCTTTGATATGCTAACTTAGCCATGTTAACAGTAGGTAGACCATGAACAAAACAGAAGTAGCAACTAACCACAATTTATGTAATGTATTAGAAAGAGTTTGCACGTAGAAAGGACACATAAAAAAAAACTCCACATAGCAAACTTTGAGCTAAAAGTGATGAAAGCTAGCTACCAAGACCATAAGGATATCACAATATAACTGGCTAGGAGAATGACTTATCACCAAGAATTAAGGAAGATAGTAAAAGATTTTAAAGATTAAAGAAGGTGTTTTGTGGGTTGGTATGTAAAATCAAATAAAATGCTCCCACAATTATCATGTTCCTAGGAGGAACTTACCCTAGCAAGCATTGCTAAATTGGCCTAGATAGTACATGATCCAAAATCTGAAGAAGAAAAGTTTTGGGTAGTCTTAAATAGATAATAGTTTCAAAAATCTAATGATAAAGGAAAACATTCGATGGAGGAGCCACCACCACCTAGAACATAAGGACTACATCAAGCTTGGATGTTTTATTTGTTTCATTTTTTTGACTTGCTTTTATCATATATGTCAATCATGTAATGCATGATAATCTTGTAAACACCACTCAAACCACAATGTGGCATTCATAGTAGAGTTAGGTATGCATATAAGTCATAATATTGAAGTATATATATAACTCCACAAATTTTGTAGGGAAATCTATCTTGATTTTTTTAACTCAAGGACAAGTTTTTAGTCAGTCATGAGGTTATGATAAAACCAATATCTATGCAAGCTACATGTTGGTCACATATGCTTTAGTCCAAAGTGAGGCATATGATGTTGTCTAATTCTATGCTACTCCTAATGATGATAAAGAGATAAATTAACTAAGCTAATGAACAATGGAAAATAAGATCTAAACTAGCCTAGCTAGCCTAACATAAGTACCTATCCCACTTTCCTAGACACATCTTGAACACATATAGTGCTACTGGGCTACCAAGCGTTAAACATTGCTAGGTTACCAAACACTATATGCATGCTCGAAGCGGTCATGTTTGTGTTCATTAACAACTAAAAATTAATTGCTTAATTCAAATGCATTAAAGTAAAGTTCATTAAAGGAAACATTAATCTATTCTCAGTGCTACAAGGATTATCAAAAAGGGTTCATTTTTATTCCCATCACACTGTTGTGCTTAGGCACATCAGTGTTCGAACAAAGCTTCGTACACACTTAGACTTTTGCTACGAGCACTCAAAAAATATTCTAACTCTAGAGAAAATAAATTGCAAGAGCTTAGCTACTCTAACTAAAAACTAACAAAAACTCATGTCAAATCAAGATTTCAAGTGCTATATTTATAGGCTAGTGTATNCCCCCCCCCCCCCCCCCCCATCCCACCCGAACATCGGATACCCAATGTCGCATTTGGACTTCGATGTTGGATGACTGACATTAGAGTAGATGAACCAATGTGTTTCATCATACTCCCATGAATAAATGAAAACTTATCCTCAAGTGAGAAAGACAAGGAACAAGTTCCTTATAAAATATTAGGAAGATATGGGATTATTGACTGACATATAAATTGACTAAATGGAGCAGACAAACTCTGAGTGCCCAAGTATACAAAATTATAATTGTTACAAAATTGGGTGTTCATGAGATGAAAAAGGAACACCCTAGATAACACTAACATCCAACACCTTTTGGCAACTAAAGTGTAAGGGAGACGATCTAATGATCATGAACGGTTCTCATCATGTAGTACTACTAGAATATCCTTGGTGAAGATAGTTCCGCTTCTAGTCCATGCTTCCCACTACACTCACAACAAAACCAAAAATTAGTATGCAACATGTAACACATAGCTATTAAATGCCTTTTCTCATCAATGGTTACACTTGGCTAGGTTTTGGTTGTGGTAGATTGATTCCTTTAGTAGTGTTAGTGGGAAGGTTGACAAATAGAGTAAAATAGATAAGTGGTCCATTACATTTGAAAAAGTTTAACACAAGGAAATATTTGAAGAGGGTGTAAGAATCCACAACAATAAAAAGGAAAGTTCATTAAAAATGTTATGAAGATGTGCACAATTGGATGTCATTGATGGGATAAATAACAAGAATTTGATTGTAAGAGTGTTTAAGGGTAAAGAACTTAACTAATCCAACCAAAAGATATGCAAGTGGATCATTCCCAAAGCAAGCATAGGCCTTTTATGCACTTGCATAAATTCAAGTCAAAGAGTCCATGGGCTCCATAGATGATTCATGCTTATGGAAGGTTAAGTACAAAAACTTGGAAGAAACTACCTAAGTATTCTAACACATCAAACCAAGACATTGAACTAGAACATGAAACCAACAGTGATGTGAGACATGGAAAGCATAGATGGATGAGAGAGAGAGGAATGGAATTCCTGATTAAGGTCACATGAAGTCCCTTGTGAATTTTATGGTTAACTAACTTTGATAAGATCCATCATTAGTCTAGACCAAAACCAACCACATTCAGTGACTTCACATCATCATTCTAAGACCAATGCATCCCTTGAGATAGAAGAGTGCTCTCATAGAACAACCACCATTTCTTATTAGAGAAGAAAAGAAAAGTAGAAACTAAGGAAGGGCCTTAGTTATAGGGGACCTTTAGGCATGGGTAACATATCTTTCTAGTCCCATAACCAATGCTTGTAGTTTTTTTATTTTGTCTAAGGAATGTGCTTTGAATTTCCATCATTTTTTTAAATAAGAACCGCACCATGCAAAGACATATGCATTTATTTTTTCTAAGGGATGTACTATGAACTCCCATTATTTTTTTTATGAGAACCACACCATGCAAAGACTTATTCAACTTCCTTTTATTAGTTGACATAGAATAGTAAGAAATCTATGACAACACACATGCACCCAAGCAAACAGAAAGGCACAAAGAATACTGAAATCTCTTGAAGTCACACCCTATGCAAACCTTTGAATCCTTTCCAATTCCAAAAACTACCAAAGTCACAAATTTGTTAAAGTTTTGTTAATGAAAAATGGATTGCATGTTTCCAAAATAAGGAAAACCATAGAGTTTGTCGATGGGTGGATGTTGTGGACTTACTACTTATTGCATGAAAAAGAAACCATGTCCTAATCATGTGTAATGAAATTCAAAGCCAAAATCCAAACACCAACAGTCAAATAACAAAATAGTACATAATACCATCAAGCAACGCATTACCACTATACGTGGCACTTATTAACAAAAAGTTAGAAAATCACACCAAAATAAAATAAAAGAAAATATAAAAGAAAGTGTAAAATATTCAAGAAAAAGAAAACGTACTAATGATGATGTAAAACAAAAATTAGGAAAGATTAATAACATAAAAATAAGAAGATGTAAAATAAAGAATGTGTAAAACAAAAAGTTGTAAAACAAAAAATATGTAAAATGAAAAGATAAAAAACACTTAAGAATCCTGAAGATTAGAATGCGGAGTGATCCCCTTGACTAAACATTTGGCCATGAAAAGGATTAATAAGTGGATAAATAGGATCCATGCATGTATGAAACATTGGTAACTATTCATGCCCTAGCCACTAGGTGTTTATTTGTGGTGTGGTGGCTAGGTAGAAAAATTTTTGGTCACACACTTGATGGTTAAATGTATGGTGGATCAAGGTATGACGTGTGTTAACATTATAAATGTCTAGCCCATGATTGCACCCTTAATCATGATATGATATTTATGGATTTATTTATCTCCCCACACTGTTAGATTCATTATTTGGATTTGGGATTGGAGTATTGATGGCTGATGACCCTTGTATATGATCAGAGGATGGTGGTTGAGATAAGGAAGGTGTGACACTAGATTGGCCTTGTGTTGGCTTAGATGATAACATGGGTCTATGCATGGTCTGCTTTGGCTTATAGTCTCCTCTAAAATGTACATTTCCTATGTGGAAATTAAGACCCACTAGTGTCAACATGTTTATGCACATTTGTAGCACAATTGACATTCTTTTGTTGATATTGTGGTGTCAACCCTACCTATGTTGTTGGAGGTGGCATCTAATGAGTTGGAGGATGAGAATATCAAGGGTAGGATGGATGGTAAGAGGTGTGAGGTGGTGATCCTTCAGGGGATGTCATGGATTGATGGTACTCGAGAGAGCGGTAGTCATGATTTGAAATAGAGGATGTAAAACTAGTTGGAGAAATAGGGTGTTGAACATAATATCCATACTATTTTGGTGGATAGGATGGATATGGATGATTTGGTGGTGGCCTCCCCTACAACTTTGTTAAGGCTAGTAATAAGTCCCCCTAAGATGGTACGGTCAGTTGTGGCAGTGTCTATAATTACCTTGTGGAAGAGGAAATCTCCCAAGCATGTGCTTTTGCACAAACTTTAGATTTAAGACACCTACCCAATGCTTCCATAGATGCAACAAAATCAGGAAATGGCCCTTTAGATGGTCATATATGCATATGTCGCATCCATTATTTTTGTCTATGGTTGAGTTTATAGCCTCACTTTCTTTAGTCATTTTTCTTATTTGCTAGAAAGTGTTCCTAGCTATTTCTTAGTTCTGTATCCTCTGTTTAATATGATTGCTTGGTAAATTTTGCATGATCCTCTTCTTGACCATATCAATGAGAGTTGAAACATTTTCACATATCCATTTGGACATCCTATTAATCTTTGCTTCTAGTTCATCAATAGATTTCTATATCAACAAGGTTTGTTGTGGAATCACCTTATCGAAAGTGGTTTGGTTCTCCATACCATAGATCTGGACCTCATTCTATTGAAGAGTTGCGTCCCATTGATATTTCTTAACATTCTCCCATTTACATATCTCTCCTTCTTCTTTTGCCACACACTCTATTAGTTCGTGGATCTGTTGGGCTTGGAGTTCATATAATTTACCTAAGACATACATCCCAAGAGTCTCTCATATTTTGTTATGAAGCCCATCTATGATGTGGAAAAGTTGCCTTTTCCTAGAGAAACCATGACCTGGGCATCTATTTAGTAAGGAATAATATCTATCTAAGGTTATTTCCAAGGGTTCATGTTGTTCTTACTTCCACTCTTGGATCTATCTCCTTAAATTAAACACTCTTGCATAGGTTTGGTATTTCTCATTGAATAGCTCCAGCATTGTGGACCATTGTTGGATTGAATTTGGTCTCAACGATCTATACCACACTTTGAATCTATCAATTAGTATCCTAGAAAAGAGCTTAAGCTTTTGGCACCTACTTGTAATGTTGTAGAAAGTGCAAACATCATGGAATGCTTGTAAATGATGTTGTAGATCTAAATCATAGCCTCCTACAAATTTAGAAATGTTATTCATGTCAATCTTAGGTAGGTGACTCTTTTTGCAATGCCTATGAGATATATTTACTACCTCTATGATCTGCATTAGGCTCTTAGTGGTCAACAAGGGTTCACATCATCAAATCGGTTGTGAGGGAAATTGANTCAAATATACATTGTTGATTCTTAATGATAATTGTAATGGTTTTTTAAGGAATGCTAAATATAAGAATTATAGAACAAAGGTTCCAAGGCTTTCAAAGGCAACCATAAACCAAGAATAATGTCTCTCTCACACAGAAGTGACTATGGGGTGTATAGTGAACACATTCATTGGAGAACTAATGAGATATATGATGAAGAAGATTGGAGTGATCAACCTTACGTAGGGGTTTCTCATGATCATGACCACCCTAACAACACTCAAAGACTACATTCACCTAAGGTAGACAATCTTAGAGGAAATGACGTAAGTACTACNTGATCATGAGAAACCCCTACGTAAGGTTGATCACTCCAATCTTCTTCATCATATATCTCATTAGTTCTCCAATGAATGTGTTCACTATACACCGCATAGTCACTTCTGTGTGAGAGAGACATTATTCTTGGTTTATGGTTGCCTTTGAAAGCCTTGGAACCTTTGTTCTATAATTCTTATATTTAGCATTCCTTAAAAAACCATTACAATTATCATTAAGAATCAACAATGTATATTTGACATATAACAAAACTCTAGAAATACTCTTGCAAAGTTTGTAACATTTTAATATTAAATAAAACATTTTTTTTTAAAAAAGAATAAAGATAAGCCGGAGGGCTGCACCACAAGTATGATCATAATTTAAAAATCATTTTCCTTGGTTCGAACACTTCTTTAAGCTAATAATGATTGCCATATAAGTAGAGGAATGTGAGCCATCCCAACATTCTGGTTCTCTGAAAACTTGCTTTACTTCATGTGCCTTCTCGAACAAGAACATCCACTTGCTTTTCTTGTAATCCCTCTTTAAAGGATTCAGTTAAAAGCATATTCCCAATTAAGCAAAACATATAGTATGAGTACAGTGTGTGCAATGGTAACACAACGGTGCAGTACCGGAACGTAGAAATGAGGGTTGGTGTGATCATTGATATTGGAGAAGCTCACTACGTGGCTTGAAGTGGCTTCACTTGGCCGCATTAGCTCTGGCGGCTGCCGCGTTATTCCCAACTTAGCCCTCATTCTCATCAGACGTTGGATTTCCTTTGGACTTTTAAGTCGCCGCAAGTCTGCAACGCAATTTATAATCTTAAATCTTTATGTTTTTTTTTGTTTATAGATTCTGTCACTGGGTTTCATGGTCATAGTGGTCTGCGGAGTCTTTTACGTCCTTTGTAGGTTAACTGTTTTAATTTAGTTTTAGCTCAATGCTGCAACCTATGCATGAGTCGTATTTCATTGGGAAAGCATGTCTGCGGGATCTTTCTTGGCTATGGATTTGTGCAAAGTCTCTTTGTTTCGTAGGCAGAAAGTGACATGGATAAAGTCGTTTTGGCTGTACAGAAATCATATTGTGTCCGTTTGCTGTTTGGAAGTGAGCTGCACACTACGGGAAACGTCCACGTTAGGCTTCTAAAAGAAAGTTGCATCGGATTTTTCCAGAATTCTTCAAAGCTCTTGACCCAATAGATTTCTCAATTATTTAAACTAGGATTAAAAACAATAATTAAAAATTCTATTAATAGTTTGATTTAATTTGGAAAGTGATTCCAAAAAATTAGGTTACTTAGATGACTTAATATAAAATCTTAGCAAATACTAAAGTAAAGAAATATTAGAGTAATGAACATATTTATAAAGGTAATTAAAGCTCCACAAATACTATTCTTTTGAATGTGAAAAAGGTTAAAGCCTATTAATAGGTTTTTGCTAGTTTTGATATACTGTATTTATCATATAGAATACGATATGATCTCATCATAAGCTTCAAAGATAATGTTCAATGAATTGCTATGAATACTCATGTTTAAGAAATATAAAAGAGATTAATACATATGATACAAATGAAGATTTGTGTTGCCATGGTAGGAGATGGAGAGAGAATATTTATAATTTTATGTTTTATGATTTTTATGGAATTTATAATTATAAGGGACAAAACAATAATAAACACACATGTATTACAATCTCTCTTGGGGACATGCATAATGCTTGTGTTGAAATCCTTCTTAGAGACAGGTGCAACACTATACATGAAATAAAATAAAATGGCTTTTAGTTACAACCTTGATGACCTAACACCATACCATATAGTCATGACCTCAATGAATAGTGAAAAAAATCATTGCTACTCGATTAAATAAAAATTAAGTAAATATTTTGGTTGTTTTAATGTTTAAAGCATCAACAATAAAATAAGGGAAAAACATGAGCTTTATTCACTACTTAAATGCTAGACTCCATATTAACTAAATGACTTCAAACTATATAAGTAAGGTAGCACTTTAATAGAATCTAGCCACACTTATGAAAGTCACAAGTCAAAATAAATCCAAATTACAAAGACAATAATCAACTTACCCAAGGGAGGAAGAGCTCTTCACATAAATTGGACACAACAAGCTCCAAGAAATATCTAAGTATGAATAATATGTAAATGAGCTCATCCAGATTATTTATAATTTCTGTGTAAAACCAAAAGAAGTTCATCAGTACCTAGGCATTAATAGAGGTCCATCAATGTAAACCAAGCTAATCTCAGTGGCATCAAAGGTAAAGAAGATGAAACTATGCTTGGTACGGGGTGCATTAGTAACCCCACACTAATGCAAGATAATCAACACACACTTCCCAAAATCACACTTTATATCTTGAATTCCAAATTAATGCTAAAACCCAAGGGATCATGCCAGAAGGGGTAAAAGACATCTGGGTGAAGCTAAAATCAGCATAAGAAGCTTGGAATCATGCTGACAATCTTAAAGTATGATACAAGGGACCATGGTGCATGGTGAAAGACCAAGAACCTCTATTGAACATGCTAAACTACAAACACAGGGCACATGAAACACTTCCTAGATCCAAGGCTTATAATTGATATACAAATTTCTATTGGATACTTCATCGATTTCTCATGATTGGAAAAAGCTATTCCCATAGCATTAATACTCAAGACATAAGGACTAGGACTAGACACATGATAAGATTAATGCAAAGGAATAAAAATATACAAATACTTTGACATAAGATACATTATAAAATTGCCACATTAAGAAGAGAGGAAAGGGGATGATTATTGATGAGCGGCTAGGTATCCCTATGCCCAACCATGTGAATCACGGGCATTCACACGTGACTCGGTCAAATTCCGTAGACTGTAAGCACTTTGCATACACCAGATCTTAACCTGAAAAATCTTTTGTTAGAATGGTCATTGTCTTCCCAACCTCACTTGTGATGTTATAATTGTGATGGTTAAGTGAGATTGAGGCAACTGATTTTTATGGCTTTTCACTTTATCTTCTAGCATCTAGTTCTTGGAATGGAAAGTAAGGAATGAAGTATTACATAATCTATGATTATCCTAATCTATATCTTAACTTTTCTGAGCATAAGTATCTAATCCCATCTTCTGTGCACATCCTAGGCATCCCCTAACCACTACTGGGCTACCAGACGTTAAGCGTCACTGGGTTGCCAAGTGCTGGGTTTACGATCAAGATGGTTGTACTTATGGTTTCTATGAACTATAAAACAACAATAGCGATTAAGATAATAACAATGAAAATTGAAGGAATGATTAAAGCATAGAAATATTAAACTATTAAATGCATCAAATGACTAAGTCGAATTGTTGCAAGGATTGCTTGAAAAGCTCATCTTTATTGTCGTTCACGCCAATGGGCTTAGGTACCTCAACGCTCGAATAAAGAGCTAGACACCTTTTTTACACCTACTGCACTTGGAAAATATTCTAACTCTTGTGGAAACAAAATACAAGAGCTTTGCTACAATTGCCAAAAAGGTACTTAAGTGTGGTGAGAGCCCACTTATTTATAGGCTAAAACAGGCTTCGCATAAATGGGGCCACATCGACGCGACCACATATACGGGGTCCTGTATATGCGGCCTAGTCGATGCATTGACTATTTAGCACTTTATCATACCCTCACGACTGAGTAAAAACTCATCCTTGAGTTCCTCTACAATTTGGAAGATATGGACTTTTTATTACAACACACATGACACACACACATGACTCGCTAAGCACCCGAGTGTATAGAGAAGGACAAATTACAAAATGGTGGTGTTCAAAGAAAAAATTAAACACCTTGATTGTCTTGGATTCTTTGCCATGCTGAAAGATGTGAAAATTGCTGGAGAAGATCACACTGTCCCTGGGGGCAGTGGTTATGACAAACCTTCACCAGCCTCTGGTCCATGTGGCGGCAGTGGCATGAATGATGGCTAGCCCATAGTAGCTGCAACTTCTGGAGGCAACTGAAAAGCCTCCAAGAGGGCCCTCATTTTTTCCTCCTTACTTCTAGGATCATTCACTATCCAGGAAGCTTCACCAATGTGTGCTGGGACTGAATCCTCCCAAGGGAATAGTAGCGCAAGGAAGAGTTCTTTTAAATTGACAAACTAGGCTACGAACTATTTTTGTTCGATGTCAAATTCTTGAATTGATGTCTGCAGCCACTGGTAGTCATTCATTCGACGAGCCAAGTTCTCTGTGACCACATGTTGTCCATCAAAACATGTGTAGAGAACCTCAAGTTCCACATTTTCTATTTTCAATTTTTTTTATCGCCTTGTGCACTTAGAACTCACCCTCATATAAAGAATACAAGGCAACCACTTACTTCTCCAATTCAGACCATAGTCTCCCAACTGTTAGCATAGCCAAATTTTCATAGCGAAGGTTGGCCAACTCCATGTATTCTATCATTTCTTCAATCTACAGTTCCTTGAGGTGGATTTCAGCCTGGTTGTAGGCATTCAACCCATCAAAGATAGGTTTCCATACCTTGCCTCCTTCTTGGAGCTGCTAGAGCACTTGGTTCATCTTAGCCTTTGCAACTTGAATCTGTTTCTCATTCACTTCATTTTGTAATCCCACTTGGTCCTTGTAATGATTCTTAACTTTTTCAAAATTAAGGGCTTCGTTCTTCCAAGCGGTGATTTCAATGGCTAATTTCTATTGCAAGGCTCAAACCTCCTCCATAGATAGATTTCAATTTCCAGTGGCCAACCTCCTCACATCAGTGTTCATCCTAGCTAGCTCTTCCTACTGTTAGTGAATAAATATTTTCATGTGTTCATTTTCAGCACCAACATTGTGCAAGCGATGAACCTCCATGGTCAACCTAATGTTCTCCTAGAAAACCTCTATCAAGTCCTTATTTAAATGATATGCATGAGCATCTGCCAAGGACTTATAGAGGATCGTCAACTCTCGCTCATCCTCAACTATCTGAAGTTTGACCTGAAGCTATTGAAAAGCTTCATCTCTAGTGAGCTCACAGTTGAGGAGAGTTGGATCAGTAAGTTGGGTTCTTAATTGAGCAACTTTTGTCGCCAAGTGTTGACAATTAGCTTGAGCAGCTTCAAGTTACCCTTCCAAGATGAGGCTCTTACCCCTTGCCAAGAGCAACTCTGACTGGGTTGCAGTGATGTTGTCTGGAAGGTTAAAGACATCCAGAAGTGGTTGCTTGGTTCCCACCAGTTAGTCCAACCATTCTTCATGTTGGGCTACATCGATCCTGCTACATGAAGTCTTAGCGGATGCCTGTACATCTTCGAGTCCATGTACGTCTGGTACAGGTGCTGCCGGTGCATTGAGGGCTATAGTAATCGTGTCAGCAACCACTTTAGCCACAACCTCCTATCCTTGGTGTTGCATCACCAAGACTGTTGCCCCCTCGCCATCTTCCAAGCATACCGAGAAAGTAGCAACATTCCTAAAATTTCAAGAAATAACTGTTGTGTGAACACTGTTACCTCTTAGACGCTAGGATCAGTTCTTGTAGGTACCTGCATTTGAGCGATAGAGAACATTGGCCCTAGTCTTTCTAGAAAACTTACTGAGCAAGCCACTTGCTCTAGATGGCTCATTGTAGGGCAATAGACCGAAGGGTCTTCTCCTCCACTTGTCCTTCTAGATTTCTCTTGTTGACTCAAGAGCGATTGTCAGATTTCACGTATGTGCTCTGCGATGGTTTGTAAATCTGACCTCATTTTTTGCATAGGAAATGGATATGGTTGTTGCTCCTCCTTAGTTTGTGTGGTGGACGAAGTCCTATCCTTCATCATTTCCCACCATGAGGCAATCAGGATGTGTTAGAGTGTATCGTTGCCATACTGTGCTATCCTTGCCCATTTGCATAACTTTCTGATTAGGCAGGGAAAGGGGAGAGCCCGCCTTCCACATTCACTTTCAGTGAACCATTTTTCAATTCCAAGAATAACAATTATCAAAAGCTCATTGGGAATTTTCCACTTAAGGCAGCACATGCACGAGCAAAGAAGGTAGTGATTTTACTAGGTCTCACCGTTGGGTTTAGGTGGTAAGACACAATCTTTGAATACACTCTCTCCACAGTTGTCAGAGTGTCAAACTCTTTGTGATCCACCCCATAGCACCGCCTGATCCACTCCCCTTTTACCTTGAGGTCAGCTTGCTTCTGGATCTCTGCCACATTTGCTCCAATCTCTAGCAACCCCAGAACTTGTGCGATTTCCTCTGTAGAGTAAGAGACATAGATGTCCTTAATTCTTACTCTAGACCCTAGTTGCCAATTTGTCCAAAAAATATAGGTCTCTCCTAACTACCATTCACCACTTGTTGTGATGATTGGCCACATAGGAGAATTTTGCAATTGAAGCTTCACATCTTCTAGTGCATTCTCGAGAAATGGTCCAAAGTTTAACTCTTGTAGGACCATTCATTGAACTTCTTGCATCTTGATAGCATCAAGACATGCTTGGGTCAAGGTGACCTCAAGCTGTGGCACTATCCCTAGAGTTTCATCCCCTTGTGATTGCTTGCTGGGAATCTTCTCTTTGGGAATCTGATGAATAGATTCCACATTAGGTCCTTTGTGGAGGGGGCCGGTTACATGAGAGCCCTCTGTGTGCTCTGGGTGTTGCATGCCTTGTCCCGTTCCCATTCATGGACGCTTGTCCCTAGGCTGTGATGGTCCTTCTCCCCTTGGATGTCTTGGTTTTTGTGCCATCTACAATCAATCATAACCATTAATTAGATTATGCACAAGCTGCTCAAAATGGCCCTCGTACACCTTCTCAGTTTGACTAAGTTATGGTGTCAGCACATGCATCCCATTAGATCCACCAAAGTATTAGTTGATGGGTTAGAACTAAAAATAATAAAGGATAAGTTGGAGTTTAACTATTTTTTTTGTTTCTTCCCATAAGAGGTGCAAATTCTTAATCAATTAATTAATTTTTTAGTAGGCCTGACCCCCCACGACTGAGAGCATACCTCCAGGTGCTTACGAGGGGAAGGATAGGTTGATGTAGATGCGTGATAGAAAATGTAGGTTCTTGGGAAGAAGTGAGGCAGGAAAATGGCAAAATCTCCCCCCAACTTATTTGAAAAATGGTAAAAGTTATAAGCACAATGGGCATATATATAAGGTTTTTACGCTGCGTCGATGGGGCAACATATACGTAGCCACGTATACGTAGGGGGTTGCACCTGTTGACCAACGTTGACCTAAAGAAAGAAAGCCTAAAAAATTAATTAAAAACATCAAATTGGGGAGGTTGAAGAGCTTGAGAGACCGGGAACATGGCTGAGGACAAGAGGAAGGTAAATTGGGCTAGAAAAAGAGGCAAAGGTAGGAGAACATGGTGAAAAAGGACTCCGTGGAGAAGAAGTCGAGCAATGGAATCATGAAAAAACTCAACCACAAAATCAAAAGGATGGGAGGCTAACAAGAGGGACTAGGAATATGCAAGTGGATCCTTCCTATAGTAGGCAGTAGCCTCAGTAGCCCTTGCATATCCTCAACACTGGAGTTCGTGGGCCCTGAGGTCAAGAAACAGTGATCACAAGTCAAGATCCCCATCCATGAGAACCTGCCAAGGCATGAGAAGTTCATGGAAATCATGAAAAACTTTCAAAACATAAGATGGGTATTGAGGTGAGTTATGGAGAAAAATGGATGAAGAGAGAGATGACAGAATTGGAATTCCAATCATCAGTCACATGAAACCCCATGTGAAGTTGTGGTTAAGTGACTCAATAGGACCTTTCCTAAGTTCAGACCCAAAACCAACCACATACAGTGACATTGTAGCAATAGGCGAAGCCTTGTCCATCCTCCAAGTATCAGAGTGCACCTAGAGAAAACCACCACTCCAACAGGCATGAGAGGAAGGAAGTGAAATAGGACTAAGTTAGAGGGGACGGAGTGAGTCCCATAGCTAGTTTCGGTGGCCTGTAAGAGGTGGTCTAAGGGGTGTGCTTTGAATTCCCACATAGTTATGATTTTATTTTTCACTTTTTTGTTATTTTGTGGGAACCACACCATGCAGAAGACCCATGCTTGGTTGCATGAATTCGACCAAGGGATGTGCTTTGAATCCTCATGTTTGTTTGTGTTTTTTTTTTTGAATTTTTGCAATGAGGACCACACCATGCAAGGTTGAATTGCCCAAGAGCCTCCTTGGAGAGAAGAACGTGGAGTGGTACAAAATTTGTAAGGACACACCGGCAACCCAAGGGATAGAAGAGGATGATGAATGTTGCATTCCCCTTGAAGTCACACCCGATTCAAACCATTGGGTCATCTCTGAGTCTGGGAACTACACAAGTCACACATTAATTAAAATGTTTTTAAGTGAAGGGGTTGCATGTTTTCAAATGAAGGGAAACCATGGAGTGGGTGAATGGTTGGATGACGTGGACTGACTGTCAATTTTATGAGATGAAATAGACATAAAGTTCAAGAACAAAAAATGCAAGGGTGGGAGAGAGATAAACTAGGTGGACTATTTCACGTGACCCATTACAACGAAAATCATCCATGCTAAACACCTAATGACAATAAGATGACTTATTAGCAAGCATTGAAAATTAAACACACACATATGCATAATAATCAACAAAGAAATGGAAAAGTAATTAAAGAAAGGAAAAGTTAGTAAGAATTGGCAAATGTATGAATGATGTGGAAAAAAAAAAAGGTGTAAAATAAAGAATTTCAAAAACAATGGGGAAGATTGGTAGAATGGACTAGCATGGAGGATGGTCTCCCCCATGACTGGGCAGAAAGGAGGAGACATGAAAAATGGAATGAGGATGTCTTGGTGATGATGAGGCGGTAGCACTAGTTAGGTGGAGTTCACGGAAAGGTTTTAATTGTTGCCGATTGACCAACTGCATTCTAGTAGGTTCCTCAGGTTTGTGTATAAGAAATGCCTCAAATGGAAAGGTTTTAGAGACAATGTATGGTCCCTCCCACAGTGTTTGAAACTTCATTGATTGTGGTACATGTGTGGGGCTCCAATAAAGCACCTTATCTCCACGTCTAAATGTTACCTTTCGAATCCTAAGATCATGACATTTTTTATTGTAGGCCTTGTGGATCTCATTTGAAGACAAGGCCACTAATCAATTCTCATCTAGCACACTTAGGTTGATAAGTTTTTCGCATTGTGCTAGTGGTAGGTCAAGACCTAAGTCATTGGCTGTGGATAGTGCCTAGAGTTTTGCTTGGATTGGGAGTTTTGGTAGCTTACCATACACTAACTCATAGGAAGAGTAACCTATAGGAAGTTTCCAAGAGGAGCAATAGGCCTAGAGGACATCATTAAGTTTGGTTCTCCAGTCCCTCCTATATTTATTAATGGTTCGAGTGAGGATTTTGGTTATCTCCCTATTGGTGACTTCATCCTGCCCATTAGCTTAGGGGTGATAAGGTGTTGTAAATTTATGGGTACCCCCCAAGTGTTTCATGAGTTTACAAAAAGTGATGCCCATGAAGTGTGTTTCATTGTCTGAGATGAGTGAACGTGGCACTTCAAACTTGTTGACAATTTGCTGTTGGACAAATCATGTAGTGGTGTTTGAGAAATAGTCAACAACAGCTGCTGCCTCTACCCACTTTGTGTAGTAGTCCACAATGATGATGATATACACCTTCCCATTGGATAGGGGTGTGATGGGACCCATGAAGTCAATGCCCCAGATGTTGAAGGGCTCCAGTGGTTGGATCCACTATTGAGGTCCCTCCAATTGTGTAGTCATCCCACCGTCTCTCTAGCATCGTTTACAAGAGTGGGTGAACCATTGTGTGTCCCTGAAGATTGTGGGCAGTAACATCCTGCAAGTAGGATCTTAATGGCCATGCATCATCCAGCATACTGGCCCCCACAAGGGCCCTCATGAGCATCTTAGAGGACATGCAATGTATAATCATCAGGGACACACCATCAAACCAGGCCATCTGCACATACCTTATAAAGGTGGCCATTGATTTCCATGGAGTGCTTAGCTTTATTGAGAAATTTTTGTTTCTTTCGGTGGTTCCACTCCTTTGGAAATTTCTAAGTTGTGAGATAGGTAAGGATGTGGCTAAACCAAGATGATTCCTAGGGCACCTACGGATTGACCACTCGCATGAAGAGAAGTTCATCAACCAATTGGTCGGAGAGGGGCTCCTCCTCTTTTGTGTCATCCCATCGCAACCGAGACAAGTTGTCAGTAACCACATTCTCAATTCCCTTCCGATCTACCATAGTGAGATCAAATTCTTGAAGAATCACTAGCCACCATATTATACGGGGGCTCATTGTTGGTTTGTTCATCAGGAATCAGATGGCACTATGGTTAGTATGCATAAACACCTTGTACCTGAGCACATAGTGTCAAAATTTTTCCATGGTGAATACCACCATCATCAACTCCTTTTCGATGGTGGTGTAGTTAAGCTAAGCACCCACAATGCTATGGCTTGCATAGTGAATATAGTATGGGCATTTTTGATTATCACACTATGTAATCACGGCTCCCAATGCATAATTGAATGCATCCATCATGATGTGGAAGAGCCTAGACCAATCAGGTGCCCATAGAACAGGAGTCTCTACGAGTTTCTATTTAAGCATTTGGAATGCAGATTCACATTCCCTAGTCCAGATGAATGGAGCATCTTTCTTTGTGAGTTCCACTAATGACTTGGTGATCTTTGTGAGTAACCAGTGTGGCCAAGGAATGACTAAACATCTTTTATAGTGCTTGGTTGCCTAGTAATTCCTTGGATGATCCTGATTTTGTCAAGATCCACGCTAATCCCTATCTGTGAAATACGGTGCCCCAACATAATGCTCTCATGGACCATTAAGTGGCTTTTCTACTAGTTGAGCCATAGGTTAGCGTCCACAAATATTTTCAAAGCTTGCTCAAGGTGGTCCAAGGCTTGATCAAATGTGGCCCCATAGGTAGAGAATTCATCCATGAAGGCTTCTAGCCCATTTCCAATTTTTTGCTAGAAGATGATGAGGACAAGGTGTTGGAAAGTGGAAGGTGCATTACATAGGCCAAAAGGAATCTTTTTGTATGCAAAAGTCCCCCAAGGACTTGTGAAGGTTGTCTTGGCCTGGTCCTCTGGCACAATTTGGATTTAGTTAT
This sequence comes from Gnetum montanum, assembly GCA_015680685.1. Lineage (NCBI taxonomy): Eukaryota > Viridiplantae > Streptophyta > Gnetopsida > Gnetales > Gnetaceae > Gnetum > Gnetum montanum. Next base: position 1,307,227 of record MNCI01028249.1, on the reverse strand, counting down.
AGCCACTATAACCATCCAAAAAGCTGTAATAATGATGCCCCACTATGGTATCCAACACTTGGTCCACAAAGGGGAGCAGGAAGTGATCTTTGAAGGTAGCCATGTTTAACAATCGAAAATCTATACAAACCTTCCATTTTCCATCCTTCTTTGGCACAATAATGAGTGGACTGACCCATTCGCTATCGACAATAGAGTAGATGAACTCTGCTTTCACCAACTGCTCGATTTCATCTTTGATGACCTACTTTAATTTGGTGTTCAATCACCTTTTTGGTTGCCTTCATGGCTTCATGGAGGGATCAATATAAACTTGATGTTGGTAAACCCTGGGATCAACTCCTGTTAATTTAAGATACAACCATGAAAAAGCAGCATCCTATTTGTTCACCACCTTTAGTAATTTCTTCTTCTATTCAGGAGCAAGGGTGGCATTGATAATCACCGATTTCCCATTCTGCAAAAATGCATATTCTAGGTGGGTTGGTAAGGGTTCGAGTTCCAAGAGCTCTTGTTTGAAACTTTCAGGGATTTGCAACTTTCTTCAATCATCATGGCCATTAACAGTGGATACTTGTTGATGAACCTCTTCTAAATGATCCATGCTTTCTATGTAGGCACGTACAAGCTCCTCAGATGGTTCCATGCACAAGGTGCTGCTAGGAGGATCAGCAGTCAGCCACTGGGTGCCTTCTTGAGTTGTGGCTATTGTGTACAAACATTGTTGAATTGGTGATTCCTCGGTACACTGACTACATGCTTGAATAAATGTCCACTTAGAAGAACACAGTTGTTGCACACAGTTGCACCTAGAGTCAATGTACACGATGCATGGAACATGCTTCTTCTCAATCTTCCCAAAAGGATTTTCCTTTGAAATTTCAAGAAAAAGATCTCAAAGCCCTAGTCTTGCATCCACCTTGTAATTCTCAACATGGATGATTGGAAAGTTCTCCTTGCAATTCTCAACATGGATGATTGGGAAGTTCCCCTTGCAATTCTCAACACGGATGACAAGGAAATCAGCAGGATAGGACCACCCAAAAATGGTGGTCACAATGTCCTCCACCAATCCCAAGGGAACAATAATGGATTGGTCTACCAGCTCGAGCTGAATGTTGCTCTTCTTTAACAGGGGTAGGTTCCAATTCTTGTACATGTCATGTGAAATCAAATTGACACTTGACCCTGAATCCAGAAGAGCTTTACATGGCTCATTTCTTACCACCTGAAGATAAATAAGGGGGCTTCCTAAATCATTCAATTTTCAGGGAAGATGACCTACCTTTATCCAATCGGTCACTACGTGTGTGAGCATGACTATTTGTACATTGGAGGGCATTTGGTTTGAAGGCTACTCGAAGGGTGGAATAGTGGAGGTAGTTTGAGGTTTAGAGGCACTAGCCACAGGTGTGTGTGAGGGTGTGCATAAGTTATTGAGCTAGAATAAGAGATGTTTTTGTGGCTTGGCTTCCGGTCCACTTGGCTAAGGAGCTAGTTGTGGGTTGACAACCCTCATTGTGTTGTGTTGTTGTGGCTGTGGTGGAATTCCCCTTGCATAGGTGGAGCAAGTGGTAGCTGAGTGGGATGCTATTGAGTAGGGACGATAGAAGAAGGTGATGGAGGATAGTAAAGATGTGGGCTTTCCCCCCTCGGTGATGGAGATTGTGGTTGGAAATATTCTATGGGATGGTAGTAATTCTGAAAGGTTGCATGACTAGAAGAGTTCTGTGAAGAGACTGGTTGTTGAACGTAGTAAAACTTAAGTATGTGGAGAAACTTTGATTATCAAAACATAGGTAGGCCCACAAACCTTTGATTACATGTTACCAATTTGAAATGCATATAGAAGAAAAAGTCATGGATGTCCATATTTTTATTTTTTCGGCATCTTTGGAATAGTTTTCTTGGCATTATACAAAGTCTTAACCTAGCAAGTTTGATTGTATATCTGCATAGGCTTACAAACACAAAATTTTAATTGTACATATGGATAGGCCTTACAAACATGAATTTTCATTAATAATAGTATTAATAGTAAATGGTATCATTTATTCAAAGAAATAGACATGTTTGATTGAAAAATTCTATCCAATTTGCAAGTAGATTTAGAAGAAACACCTCAACAAATTATAAATGGATATAGAAAAAACACATCATGGATGTCTTTCCACAGTTTTATTTTTATTGGCATCTCTAGAATAGTTTTCTTAATATTGTACAAAGTCTCAATGTAGTAAGATTGATTGGACATTTGCATAAGCCAGCAATCACAACTATGTTTAATTATACATATGGATAGCTTCACAAACATGACTTCTTATTTCTAATTGTCTTAATAGTAAATGGTGTCATTTATTCAAAGACAAACATGTTCGATTGAAAACTTCTATCCAATTTGCAAGTGGACATAGAATCAACACATCATCCAATTTGTATAGAACAAATACATTATCCAATTCGCAAATGAATACCAGTAGTAAGTGGATCTCCTTGCATATGCTACATGTGAATGAACAAAAAATGATTTGAAAAATCAATGATGGCAGATTAATCATCAATGAATGATTCTCAACATTTTTAATAGTAAATGGTATCATTTAACATAAATTGGAGGATTGTGAAAGAAAATGTATGGTTAAAAAGTTTTATCAAGTGGATATAAAAGAAACATGTCACCAATGACAAGTTGATATCCTTGCATATGCTGCATGTGAAAGAAAAAAATCATTATAAAAATTAATGATGGCACATAAATCATAAATAGATAATGAATTGCATCTAGGCATCTATTGTTGGTCAAACATTGCAAATCCATGCAAGAAATGTCATTATCATGTGTTCCATATTTTGATGGAAACTCCTTACTCACCATAGCCAATGATTTTTGGAGCTAATCCTTCTCCCTAGATATAAGAATAATTTTGCATAATTCTTCCTCTTTTGTTCAAGGTGCAAATCATAATTATTATTTCTTCAATATAGATCCCAGAGTTAAAAATATATACATAGATAGGTTTCATTGGACAAACATGAGTTATTACTTATTTTCCATTATAGAAAGAAGACCTATCATTTGTAGTCCATCAAGATTTGTTTTCTATTAAGTAGTGTGTACAACAAATAAGTGGGATATAAGTTACTTTTGGCAAAACAATGTGCACGTTGATAATACAACTTCATCTTTCACATTTATTTACACATATTGAATATTCAACTTAATGGTGGACTAACATTCAAAGACATGCAACATCCACTCAATCACATGTTGTGAAGAAGTCCTTACACTAGAGATTCTAATTATGATGAAGATTTATAAACTTTAGCATATATTCTATCTTGTAATGTTAATAAAATGAGTTGCCCTTTCTCTTTATGATTATGTTTTATTTGTAATACTTACACTTGTTTCATGTGATACTACATATGCTTAATGAATAAGGACCACATATTATCTTTTTGGTAAGGATTACTAATAAATATGTACATGTTTTTACATTAACAACAATATAATGACACCATCTACTAAGACAATAGTCACTTTTTCTTACGACTAATTGTTGCCTTTTGCTAATATCTTTATGGTACATTCACAGCTGCTTATAGTCATTAAGTTCAACCAATGCAAGAGCCTAGCTTGCGCTTGGTTTAGATGGTTCTAATCTAGTTTCTAGTGAAGATGGTGGATGCTTTGGTTGACATAGGAGCTAGCCACAATTCTCTTCAACCAAAATATTTTTTTTTTAAATCCAAGTTATTGTCTCTTCATTCTTAGAAAACTTTATTAGATGCATAACTTATAAGATCAACCAAAATTTAGGAAAAATTAAACAAAAATATGTGCAATTTGTTAGTACTATTTCCATACCAAAAGCTTACTTATTAACTTTTTTGGACAAGTCTCTACAAAACATATATTATGATGTTGACTACTAATAAAATGATGATTCACCACATGATCTAAAAAATGTCAACAGAAAGTCATAATAGCCTTCAACATATAACAACCCAATTTGAAAATACATAAGAAAAATTATTAACTAATTTTTAACATTAGAGATCATAAATTATGCATAATGTTACAACATCATTAAGCATATTGGCTTGTTATGAATTCCAAGTTATCTCAAACTAATAACCTTCATGACTTCTTCCATTGTCCCAAAACCATGTCCTAATAAGAAAATAAAATTATTTCAACTACAATGGAATACATTAAATATTACAAAATGAAATACAAATATAACAACTACCTGGTAAAATAATAAAGGCATATGAGTACTCTGTTATCCTTGCTTTCCTCTTGTGCATAGTATTAACAATATGAACATTGCTAATTTTTTTACCAATGATCTATATGTTGTGAATATCACAAGAAAAGACTTAGACTATTAGTATGATATGGACAAGTACACTACACTAACAAAAGATGAATTTTATTAGAATATTACCTACTTAGATGTAAGAAATTTTGCTACCACTCTATTATTCAAGATACAAATTGTCACATCCCCATTCCCAAATGATGTGGTTGCCTAATGAAGATGGTATCTCTTCATAACAAGTGTTATTATCATCTTAACAAGACCCGAAAGGGTATTTGTGATTAAGACTTGAAAGGGCATGTTGTAATAATAGATGTGTCTCTTGAGGTAACATTTGGAGGTTTGACCTAAGGCATTTATACTTGGGGTTAAAGGCCATGCCAGCATGTAGTTGCAGAGCCTAGAGAGGCAAGTAATGGGAGCTAGGTGAAGTGGGACAGGAAGTGGACTGGCCATCCCTTCTGGCTAGGTTATAGGCCTAATTGTGGTGGTTGTGCTGGATTGCCTCTAAGGGATATATGCAAAAGGAAGAAAACCCCAAGATACTCTCTTAGAGCATGATCTGGATACACTTTTCCATATTAATAAAGCATTCTTTTCTTCCTATTTTTGCATTTTTTGTATTATTTCCTTTATACATAATGTTGAATATCACTTATATTTCACATTAGTATATTTTCTCTATACGCATAATGTCTAATATATCATATATTTGATGTTTTCCATGACATCTGGGGATGGGATGTCACAATTGGTATCAGAGCAAACCACAACCCAAGGATCATTCAGAATCATGGGCCGACATGAACTTGATGATAAACCTTGAAGTGACAACAAGAGCCATTGATCGTCATCAAATGTACCAAATATTTGTGATGCAAGTCAGAAGATACCTTTCCATTGACTTCACAAACAATGGATCAAGCATCTAGATCCTAACAATTAGCAAAATTTCTTTCATGAATATCATTAAATGATGAAGATTTGATCATACCTCATCAAACTTCATCAATTACAAGAGATATTGGTAAGATAATGATACACTAGTCTAGGTAACTCTTACCCATCTTAATACTATAATTATTAATCGATTAGGATCAATGTTAAATTTCATTTCAGAAAGTTGGTAAACATGACCTAAATTGATCTTGTTTTGTTCAAATTTACTATCTAAGTAATCTAGAAGATTCCAAGTTATCATATGTTATCCTAGAAATGTCAGTTCAACAAAATAGGCTAGTTTGGTCTTTTTAATTCTTGAAAAATAAACTTGATTTTTGAACCCTAAAACTATGTCAAACACATAGTACTCGTCGATATGATTCCAACAGTACAAATTTCATCTCAATCAGACTTATGGTTTGGGAGATATTGATTAAATTTTTTCATTATGTGTGCATTAAAATAATATTAAATTATCAACTTATTAATTTATTATTTGAACAAAAAAATGTCAAAATTTTAGGGTTGAGAATCAACTTAGAATTTTTTTTTACACATACTAAACCCCTATCTTGTCATTTGTCAAACCACCATGTCAATTGCCAAGGTAAGGTAGAATAAAATAATAATAAAAAGTTAAAACAAAAAACTTAAACTTAAACTTTTAAAATAAG